>JAJPUD010015634.1:0-36723 GCA_023553655.1 Myrmecobius fasciatus | reverse complement strand
TTTTTTTTTTTTTTGTTCACTGTTTAATCCTGAGGAAGCCTCTTGCCTACTATTTTTATTTGAACTCTTTTTTTCCTATTTTGTGGTCTGTTCTAGTTTCTTATTGAGGTATTGGGAAGATAAATTCCATTCAACTGAACGTCCATTTATTAAATTCCTACTACTTGCTAGGTAGTGGGGAATATAAGGATAAAGCAAGACATGATTCATCCCTTAACTTTAGCATAGAGCCTGGTACATAGTGTGCAGTAAATCAATGCTTGTTGCTATTGATGGAGAGAATAAGGATGAGGCTGGAAAATACTTGTTGATTATGTTACAGTGGGGATTCCTTCATGCTTGGGTCCCTTTCAATTCTCAAATTCTGTGATTCGCTGAGAGGTAGAACAAAATCAACATGGGGAAAGGAAGACTTTTTTTTAAGTTTCCTCTAGTGGATAACTTCTGAGATGAGACTCTAATGAAGATCTGAATTCTGATAATACTTTACATATTGCTATATCAACACGTGCTTGCCCACTGAACCCTAAGAACAATGGGACATTTCCCTTTGACTTATCTCCCTTTTTAGAATGTGAGTTCCTTCAGAGCAGGGAGTGCACAGAACTCTGTGTGTGTGTATGTGAGAGAGAGAGAGAGAGAGATTTAATAAAATTTTATTTTTCCAAATACATGTGAAGATAATTTTCAGCATTCATTTTTGTAAGACTTTATGTTCTAACTTTTTCTCCCTCCCTTACCTCCCTCTACCCAAGACAAAAAATAATCTAATACAGGTTAAATATGTACAGACATTTTAAATATATTTCCATATTCATCATATTGTGCAAGAAAAATCAAACCAAAAGGGCATTAAAATAAACTACTACCAAGAAAACAAATAAACAAAAAGGGGAAAATACTATGATTCAATCCCACATTCAGTCTCCATATTCTCTCTCTGGATGCGATTGTCTTTTTCCATCCCAAATCTATTAGAATTTCCTTGAATCACCACATAATCTCATTACTCTATACAGTGTTCTTCTGGTTCTGCTCATTTCCCTCAGCATCAATTCATATAAGTCTTTCTAAGCTTTTCTGAATCATCCTGCTCATCATTTCTTATAGAACAGTAATATTCCGTTTCCTTTATATACCATAACTTATTCAGCCATCCCCCAACTGAGAAGCATCTACTCAATTTCCAGTTCCTTGCTACTGCAAAAAGAGCTGCTACAAACATTTTTGCACATGGGGGTCTATTTTTTTTTATTATCTATTTAGGATCCAGACTTAGTAGTAAGAGTTCTGGATCAAAGATCATGCATAGTTTTATAGCCCTTTGGGCTTAGTCCCAAATGTGCACAGAACTTTTTACAAAGTCATAATAAGCTCTAGACAAACTTTTTTTCATTCATTCATATTAATATAAAGATTAATTATAAATATTAGTATTAGTGTTATTTAAGGTGACCAGTTCTCTGCTGTTGGTAGTTTCTGTAAAGACTCAGAGAGTAGCCCTGTAAGGGAAAATGTCACCTTTGACTCCAAGCAAAAGAGATGCAGCCTGATGCATATAATCAGCCGATTTCCATATCTGAGGCCTGGGGTATGACCAGGACTGGAACCTTACTGAGCAGCATTTGCCTGTAGCACACCCTCAGCATTCTGACAGGTATTCCACTTTCTTTGGTCACCTCCTTTCCCCCTCAGGCTGTAGAGTGCTTGTACCTTCCTAGGCCACCTTCAAAGGTGTGAGTCACTATGCTGGAGTCCACTCTAAGCTCAGACAAAGGAAATACCAAGGGTCAAGATCTTTAAGATTTTTGTCTTTAAGATCTATTCATATGCTCTCTAGTCTCATTGCTGTTATCTTAAATAAGGACTTCCTTACCTCTCACCTGAACTGCTACAATCATCTCCTTAGTTTTCTTGCTTCAAATCTCTCCTAAATCTATATCTCCCACATCTTCCAGATCAGTTTTTTTTTCCTTTTTGGAGTTTTGATTATCTTTTTTTATTAAAGCTTTTTATTTTCAAAACATATGCATGGGTAATTTTTCAACATTAACCCTCACTAAACTTTGTGTTCCAAATTTCTCCCCCTCCCCCAGATGGCAAGTAATACAATAAATGTTAAATGTGGCAAAAATATCTTAAATCCAATATATGCATACATATTTATATAGTTATCTTGCTGCACAAGAAAAATCAAATCAAACAGGAAAAAAATGAGAAAGAAAATAAAATGCAAGCAAACAATAACAAAAAGAGTGAAAATGCTATGTTGTGAACCACACTCAGTTCCCACAGTACTCTCTCTGGGTGTAGCTGACTTTTCATCACAAGATCTCTGAAACTGGCCTGAATCATCTCATTGTTGAAGAAAGCCACGTCCATCAGAATTGATCATCATAAAACCAGATCAACTTTCTACTTAGACATCTTGTGTCAATCCTCAGTCTAGAAACCTTCTGTTCTCTATTGCCAGGCAATAAGCCCTCCATAATCCAGTGCTACCTGACATTTCTGGCTTTGTCTCACATCATGTTCCCTCATGTACTCCATTCTTCAACCAAAATGGCCCATCCAATATCTGTCTGTCTATTTTTCTCTCTCTGTGTATCTTTCTTCTTCCCTTTTCTCTCCCCTTCCCCATCTCTGTCCCTTTCTTCCTATTTCCCTCTCCTTCCTTTCTCAGACTTCATAGGCTCCATGTGTTCATTATTTATTCCCTTTTCCATTATTTTGTCACTTGTTAATTACTCATGTAGACATATTACCTTATTAGACTACAAACTCCATAAAGGCAGACATCTAAAGGTGGTATCTCTCCAAGGGCCTAATACAGGGCTCTTCCCACAGGATGAACATTGTTGTTCCCTTGTTTCACTCATGTCAAATTCCTCATGACCCCATTTGGGATTTTCTTGGCAGAGATACTGGAGGGGTTTGCCATTTCCTTCTTTAGCTCATTTTTTTTTTGTACAGACAAGGAAACTGAGGCAAACAGAATAAAGTGACTGGCCCAGAGATACATAGCTATCAAGTGTCTGAGACTGGTTTTGAACTCAGGAAGATGAGTCTTCTGACTCTAAGCCCAGGGTTCTATCCTGTGCCATATAGCTGCTCTCTGCCTATAGTAGCTTTTTATTAATTATGTTGGCTGGATGGAAATATACCAGGTATTCTTTTAAGCAATGAGGACTTTCTTAGGATTGTAAACCAAAGTGAGAGGAGAAAAGGGATGGTCACAGATTTCCTAACCAGAGACTTTCTTAAACCATCTTTGAGACCCCCCTTGGAAAAATGTATTTTGAAGGGGCTCTTTAGGAGTAGCTGTAGACCAGGCTATTTACAGTGTTGTTTGAGTTGAGCATAAAAATATTTCTGTTCATATTTAAAGTTAGGAAAATGAAGTTGAGTAGTTCAAAGCAGGGCTCCTTAGAGGAAAATTGTGCTATTTGATGAGCTTGCGTTCTAGTCTTTTAAGCTTTGGTTGGCCCAGGCTCTGCTCACAAATCCCCCTCCTCCACTGCTTCTGAGTTCACTGGTCGGGCAGGCGTGATTTATTATTTTGTGCTGAACCTATGAAGGCATTTTCAATTTGGTTCCAAAATTGTGCTCTGGGGCATTGGGCAGACATGAACAGTGGATTTTAGGTGGACACTAGTCAAATCTAACTGGTTGAATTTTTCTCCCGGCACTCATTTATAGAATGATGAGCCCAAGGAGTTTGTTAAAACTCCTGTAGCTGTCAGTTGCTCCAATTTCAGTAACTCTTTTTTGGCATGAAAAACTAGGCAATGACTGCCAAAGTTGGTGCATGAGCCTTTTGTGTCTGGGGCCTTGGGCTTTTGCACATTTCAGTTTTTTGAACCAGGTGTCCCTGATTCTGTCCAATTTTTAGCTGGTGACAGGCTGATCTGTAATGTGAGGCTTTTCCCACCACAACTTTTGATTTTCCTTTATTTATTTATTTTTTAAAAGAAAACTGTATAAAGATTGTCTCCCTTGGTTCAGAGTGGAAAGTCATTATTTTTCTGGGAGTTCAAAAATACCCTCATTTGTATTCTGGATGGGGAGAACAGGAAATGTCTCAAATTTCAGTTTCTACTCTGTCATGCTGATTATGAGTGCCTGATTACAAGCCTGTTCTCTGGATTTATGTATTGCCTTCCTGGATCTCAGGTTTTTAGTTTCTTATCGGTTTTCATAAAAATCCTTCTCTGATTTCCCACTATGGCATGGAGGTGAACTCTCAGTTCTCAAAAACATGCCAGGAGAATGTAATCCCTGGGAGGTTTTACAAACATGGGACCCTGTGACAGACAGTGTTTGTTATTTTTAAGACCAACCTGCCTGAGTTAAGGACTCATCACTGGCAAGATCACTTAACATCTAGGTGAACAGATTTGGTCTTGAGGATTAGTAAACATACAAAGTAGCTGACAATCCTGTATGACTAGTTTCTGTAATGATGTTAATAGAATGGGGGGAAAGGAGAATAGGGAGTAAGAGCTGTTAAGAATTACATCATTCTGAGATCATCAATAAGCATTAATTGAACTTAATTCTTGATATTCCTCCTATGCAGTCTTTGGCCAGAGACCAAGGGGAGAGGGAGTTAAAGGAACTGAATTATTTCCATATTGATACCAGGAAACAAACAAAAAAAATGAACCTTAATAGGAGATTAAATCACAGAGGCTCCTTTTTGGAGGACCAAATAGGTGAAGTAGAAGAATTAGCATTTTTCAGGGAAGACTAGTGCAAGAAGTCTATTGTATGGCCAAAGACCAAAGAAGCATTTCATAGAATTTTTAATTTTCCCATATTGTAGTTCTCAGTTGTTTTTTTTTTTCATTCTCGAGGAAGAACAAAATAACATCACTGTGTTGAAATCAAGGTAGTTTGTCCAACTGTGGCTGATCAGTTCACTTATCAGTGTTCCTGATAAACACAAGCTAAGATCATCATGATGATCATAGTATCCTAGATTTAGAACTGGACCCTTAGGGACCAACTAACTAGTTCAGCCTGCTCATTTTATAGATGAGCAAACTGAAGCCCACAGTATTTTGATAATTTTAAATTCTAGAGGTGAAAAATTCTAGATGCTTTAAAGCAAGTTGATCTGTAACTTGATAAACAATTATTTCACTGCAATTATAGATCAGAGGAGAGGACTGTGAAAAATATCACTAGAAAATGGGCCCAAAATATGGTTCAGGATCAAGAAATAAAAGAGACCAAAGACAAATAGAATATTCAGCCTCATACCTGTATATCATTCAGGATGAGAGTCCTAATTGTGGTGAGCACCAAAAACAACATCACAACAAGTGAAATTGGCTGTATCTTAATAGGCAGGAAATGACTGGTTGCTGATGTGGAAGTTGTGTCAGAATTAGCTATCTGTGTTCAGTCAGATCATAACTGATAATAGTAAAGGTTAAAATCTATTCTAAATTAAAAGGGAAGGTAAAGGTAAAAATACATTGTATATTATTATAGCAGCTCTCACCTGACATACTTTAACTGCAAGTCACATCACCTCTCACCTCAGTTTCTACAGCTATAAAATGAGAAGAGTAAAATGGAGAGCATTTAAGTTCCTTTTCAATTATAACTCTTTGAAATTCTCAGAACTCTGAAAAATGAGAAAACGATATAAATTCTTAACTCTGTCATCGTTACTGTGAGAACTCTGTGATGCAAAACTATCACCATAATGAGAAGGCCATGGGAGCTCAGAAATCCCTATATCCATTTTGCAATTGATTGATTGCCAAGCAGAGTAATGTGGTAACCAAAGGCAGTCCAGGTTTTTTTTATAAGATAGAAATTTATAAGTGTTTTATCACAAAACAGCAAAAAGCAATTTGAGGGGAAACCAAGGTTGTAAAATGCTTGAGACCCAAAGAAAGCTGGGTCATCCCAAGAGGATTTTATACATGAACTTGGAAAGAAAACAAAGACAAAAATAATCTAATGATACTTCTCTAGTGAACTCTAAAGCAAATTTATTTATTTATTTATCTGAGGCAATTAAGAGTTAAGTGATTTGCCCAGGGTCACACAGCTAGGAAGTGTTAAGTGTCTGAGACCAGATTTGAACTCAGGTCCTCCTGACTTCAGGACTGGTGCTCTATCCACTGCCACCTAGCTGCTTCTCTTCAGCAAATTTAATAGAACAATTATACTAAATACTGGAAACACATCTGTCTATACAACTTTAAAGACATTCAGGGATCAATTTTCAAAATATCTTAGAGGAGGAAGGTATTCTTAAAGCACATGAAAATATCATAACTCATCTAAAAATATCACTAAAATATATTAAATATCACAAATCATATAAAAAATCACAATAATAGTATACAAATATCACCCCAAAAAGGCAATCAAAAAGACAATTGCCAGCACACAAGCCTACCTTCTCAACTTTAAAATCTTTATATGAATGGCCTGAGAATGTATTTTGGGTGTTATTAATGAAAACTGTCAGTGCCTTTTTTCCTGTATCACACTAAACCTTCATAGCCCCACCCTGTACTGAGAGACTATAATTCTTTCTCTCTTTACTTTTTAAAAAGATATTTAACTTGGAATACAGTGCCACCCTAATTTAAATTACATGATCTCTAAAGGGGAACTAAGTTCTGAATAATTGTACTAACCAGTCTTACTGGAGAACAGATAAATAAACCTCTTCTTTTTCTTGGCAAACAAGTGGAAACCTAGGTTTAGATGGTCCCATAATCTGTCAGATACAGTAATTTCATCAGTTGGTTTTGCTTAATTTTTTTCTTTGTGATAATAAAGAATTCTGTGCTAAGGGGTGAGAACCCTGGACTATATCCAAAATTGACTATCATATAAAAACAACAGGCATAAATTATTGTGGTTTTTTTTTTTTAAGAGAAAACAAAAACGTTGGTACAGAATATAGGCAGTTCAGCTTGGTTAGCCAGATTATCTCCTCTATCTTGGTGGACCACGTATCAGCACCCCACTTCCATTTTCATTTTGTAAAATCCGTAAACATTTATTAAGTGCCAACTGTGTGCCAGGCACTGTGCAAAGCTCTGGGGATACAAAAAGAAGCAAAAAATAGTCCCTACTCACAATGATGTGTTTTGTCTCTATGAGACAGTTAAAATCAGCATGTTGTTAATGATCTTGTGAAAATGGTACTTGCAAATCTGGATAAAATCTGGGATGGAGAGAAAAGGCTTTTTTAACTTCTGAAGTGTGGGTGAGCAGTCCCCCTTTTACCTTCCTAGGATTTGTTTTCTCCATATGGTGATAATAATACCTCCTTCCTAATTTGATGGGGCTTTGTACTTTTGGATGACTTTAGAACTTTCATCATTGGCTTACATCCACTACTTTAGAAAGAGATCTTTTCCAGAGCATTGATTCTTTATTCTCATACTGTCCATCGGATTCTAGATTAAGAGCTGGTAGGAGACTTCAAGGAAATCCAGTCCAACTCTTCTCTCATTTTATAAATATGAGGCTTGGAATTCAGTGATTTGCCTGAGAATTGAACCTGATTTTCTAATGGTAGAGGTGATGAGTTTTCTCCACTGTACCTCACATAGTCTACATTCAAGGCATATTAAATTTCTCAGTTTCCCCCCAAAAAATGTTCTGTATTTTCCTATGCCTTTTTCATTCTGTTCCTAGTTCTCTAATGCCTTTTACAGAGTAAGTCTACCAGTGATTACTTTTCCTTTGTTGTTGTTTCCATATATTTTTCCATTTAGGATTCCCTCTCTACCTCTTTATTGCTGTCTCTTTTGTATAGAGTTTATCCTTTCCCCTTATCTACTTTTGTTGGGAATTACAAAACTCCCCAACTCTTTTCAACTTGAGTCAAGGGGTCACCTTCTATATAAGGTTACCCTATTTATATATGTAAATACACATATAGACATGTATGTACATATATATAGCTATACATATATATATATATACACATATACATTTATTTCTATGTAAATATTTTGTTTTCCCTCCAATAAAATGGAAGCTTCTTGGAGGAAGGGATTATGTCAGCATGGTTCCTGGGATATAAAAAACGTATGATTAGTATTGTTTGATGCTCTAGCCCCTGTATTGCCTCAGCAATTTTTAAGCTCTTTAAACTTTTATTGAAGGACTTGATGATAAGGAAGCTCTTCACTATTGCTTAGCAAAGGCTTGTAGTGGGTTCAAAAAATTTTGTTTTTATAAGCAAGCAAGATTTTCCTTTTCCTTCTCAAAATAATAAAAGGAAAGGGTCCTGGATAGAAACAGCTATTCCATAGCCCCATTGCTGAACGGCAATAGCATGCAATTCCTCAGCAGGTGAAACAATAACAGTAGAATGAGTAACTGGCTCATGCCCACAAGAACTTGCTTAACTGGACTTTATGCAATACATCTTTGGGAGTTCACCAGTGAGACCCAAGTGTAGACTAAGGTGGTACAAGCTGAGGCTTGTTATACCTGAGACATAGCTCCTTCAGAAGTCTGACAGGAGCTGGGATCTCCTTTTTGACCAGAAGGAGTTTAACTGACAGGTATCCTTGAACACAACTCTCTCTTCTCTTTGTACTGTTAACAGCTGGGTACAAAAAGTTCCCAGAAATTAATAAATGTGCAACCTTCCAGCTCTTTTGATAACTGACTCACATCTTTCATATGATGGATCTTCATTATCCAGAAACTGAGTAAACAGTTAGGAGGATTCAGATATCCCTTCTGGTGAATGGTGATGGTTAGTCGAGGAATTAAAATTTCCTTCCTAGATAAAGCTAGATCCTAATGGTAACCTGTGATTCACCTAAGGGAAAGGCAGAGAGTTTCAGTTTAGTCTCACTGGGAATGTCATAGGGGAAATGTGTGTGCAGGTCCATCTACCTGCCCTTTTTTTCCTCCTCCAAGTCATGATACCCATCAACCTTGGGAAATAATTTATGAGTTGACGTTGAATAGTTCGTGGTGCTCAGGAGAATTTTGTATGTGGGCCAAGAATATTGTAATAGGGTGGCAGACAAATATATTTGAATATTGTTTTATGATGTGTCTGGCCATACACATCAGTTTTTATTGTGGATATCATGCTTCTCTTTTTTGTGTCATGGGATGGTTTACCTGGATTTAAAGCCTTTTTCTGGGACCTCTTTGCTTTCTTGGGACTGATGAGGGAGTTGGCTTTGAATAGCCCTCGAAATTTCTTCCATGATTGAGTTTGTTTTTTTGACATTTACATCACTTTGTTGAATTAATGAGATTTTTAACCAACTAAAACTCCCTACACCATCACCCTGTGATGTCACTGATTCTCTTCAAAAATGAAGGATGAAACAGCTATGCAAATACTATCTAATCAGATTTCCCTTCATTTTTAAAACCTACATTTAGGCATTTACATTTTTTCTTAATTTATTGTAATCTTGCAAGATTGGGGTCTTTTTTACTTCTGAGTCTCATATAGGGATGTGCTAATAAATGTTTAACAATTGGTTCTTCAGAAAAAGCATGACCCACTTTTAATTTTAAACATTTTTGTATCACTTTCTTAAGTTTAGACAATTAATAAAATAATAATTCAAGCTCTGATTTATAGTATTTGACAGTTACTGAGGAGTAAATGCTCATGCTGAAAATTTAACCCATGGTCTCACATAACGTGTTTAGTCTACCCCTCCTCTTTTTGATCATTGATAACTTTTATAAGCATGTCATCTAAGTCTTCAAGTCATTGATTAAAATATTGAACAGGCCAGGCCGAGGACAGAGTCCTATCTGTGATACAGACAGGTCTCACCCCAAATAGACAACAGACAATCTAGACTCTTCATATTTGGTCTGATATATTATTTCTCTTTATACTTTGATATACTTATCAGAAAGATATTATTGCAAAGATTTTTCTTTTATTTGCCAGATTTTCCCCTTATTCTGGTTCCTATTGATTTTATTTCATACAAAAGCTTTTCAATTTCATGTAACTGAAATTATCCATTTTCTCTTTTGTAATCATCTTTAGTCCTTGTTTAACTTAGTTAAGAACTTTTCTTCCTTAGTCACATTTGTGAAAGGTACATGACAATCACTCTCTTTTTAAGTATGACCTTTATATTGAGGTTACATATCAATTTTGAGTTTGAGAGGGAATATAATATAGGAATAAAGGGAAGAGAATTAGCATTACCATTTGATTTTCTCACAACAACACTATAAGATAGGTTCTATTATTATCCTCATTTTACATTTGAAGAAACTAAGGTAAATGGGGCCGGGGAAGGGGAAGAAGGGGAGGGCTTGTCCGAGATCACACATTTAATAAGTATCTTAGGCTGAATCTGAACTTAAATCTCCAGGCCCATTGCTCAATATATTGCACCATCCAGTTGCTTGGCTGTTGTTCTACCCTTAATTTCTGCCAAACTACTTTCCCAAATCCTGGTAATTCTAATCAAATATGGATTTTTCCCCAAGTAATTTGTATTTTCATGCTTATTAGAAAATTAAATCATTTCCATACTTTGTCTTATTATTGACAATTCCCAGCTTTCTCTCTTATTTCTTATACATATAAGACCTCCATTCTACTCTGTTGTTTCTCACATACTCCACACTCATTCCCATCTCCCTGCCTTTGATCAGGATGCTCAGTGAGACAGGAGTATTCTCTTCCTTTTCCTCTGCCTATAGAAATGCTTCCCATCTTCATTGCTCATCCTAAGCTCCATCCAGGTAGGCCCAACTGCTCCAGCCCACACTGATCACATCTTCCTTATTGACAATATTACTCTTTTGGTGCTTGATTATATTTTGCTTTTTAGTTATTTAATATATATCATGTCTCTCTAGTGATTTTGTAAGTTTCTTGAAGCCAGTAGCCATTCAATAAATAATTTTGCACCCTCTTATGTAATAAAACACTGTACTGGATATGTCCTAAATTGTAAGTTCTTATGAGCAACATATAGCATTCTATTTATTTTGTATCTGATTCAGCATCTAGGGCAATGCATTGCACACAGTAAGTGCTTAATCAATACTTTTAAATGTTGACTGAAAGACCTTCAGAGAATATCAGCTCAATGGTCTTTGTTCTGTATTTTGGATTGAATTTATTTTGTATGCAAAACTGCATATGCTTCTACTTGGATGCCATGCTAATCACAAAATAAATACTTTTTTCTTTTGTACAAACAAATCTAGATCTAGAAGGGACCTCAAAGATCACTTAATCCAACTTCTTCATTTTAGAGATGAGTTTATATTGGTTTTCTCCTGTGCTGGCAAGATGATGGCATGAAGGAAATGAATCAAATAAATAAACATTTAATTTTGGAAAGAAAAAAGCAAATTTTGTTTCTTATGTCCTGAATGAAAAATATTTTGGTAGAGCTGGACAGAGGAGAGAAGGATCCTAGCAAAAGTAGGACCAAATAGTATCAGTCTTCTGGAATGAGAACTCCTCAATCCTAAATTTTTTATGTTCAATAATGGTATCATTAAAAGTCAACATGATGATCTCCAGTTCTGGTTTTCATATCAGTCTGTGAAATAGTTGAGATGTGCTTTTCAATAAATATTATGATAGATTTAATTCAGACATCTCATTCCTGAAGTAATGCCTTTTGTATTTGGAAATACAAATCCCCTTTCTCATCCAGTAACCTCTGGATGTGTGTGTATGTGTGTCTATGTGAGCAAGAAATCAATAAATGGATGAATGAAAAAGTGAAGGGAGAATATAAAAAAGACCAAAATGCTAGGAATATAAAGAGAAATAGCATAAACTTTCAAAAAGGTAAAGAAAAAAGACAAAACAGAAATGAAAATCAGCAAAATTTTTTCAAAAAATAATATGAAGGGAAATAAAGTATGTGAAAAACAGAATCCTATGGCCCTCCTAGAGACCATAGAACATGAGCAAGAAACTACAGAATTGTTCAGCAGATAAATTAAGTTTATATTATTCATGCATGTTTTGAAAATAAAAAGCTTTAATGAAAATAAAGTTTGTAAAAGAAATTGAGGATGAAATTAGGCCAAAATTTTGTTGCTCCAAGCACAGAAATTAATTCTAATGCAGAATTTGAAAACCCAGCTGGCAGAGTAGGAAAAATTGAATACAAGATTAAAACAATAACAACAAAAACCCTTTATCAAAGAAGTAAAAGCTACTAGGGAAAGAACAACAGATTTAGGATATATTAGTGACATGAAGGAAAATTCTCAGAAGAGAAGCCAAAGGTAAAAATTCTATTAAAACAGACATGAATCTAGAGTGATACCTGAAAATAGGATGTGCAGAAATAATTAATGATGTGACCCAAAGACCACGAAGCAACAAACTCCCTGAATTCTATGATGCAGCAAACTATGCAAGAAAATTGTCAAGAACTTTTGAATAAAAACAAAGCATTGGTTGATGAATTCACAAATCACCATCAATAACTTTGCATCATATTTTAATTCTTTCATTTTCATCCGCTGTATTAATAGAAACAAAGATGGAATAATTTTCTCAAGATCACACTTCTCATCAAAAGTCTTTTTCCCCTCAAATTCCCATTCTGAAATTTATCTTGTTTAGCCTTGTTAATTCACTACGAGATATCAAAATGATGATTATAGCTAGTGGAAAATACTTAGATATTTTAAAAGATAATCACTAGGTCCTGAACCGTGCCTCAAATCACCCCACATTTAGGCAAAAAGGAAATGATACTTCAGTTGCTTAGATACCACCACTAAATTAAATTAGTAGGGCAGCATGAAAATATTGAGTCAGCATCAATATTAAAGTCTTATTTCTGTTGAAACTTTCAATACTGCAACAATTCTCCACATAAGATTCATTGTTATATTTTCATTTCTAAATCTCCCATGAATCCTAGTAAACACAGCTGTTGGCAATCTAAGCAAGCATCTCTGCTAGCAGGATAATAGAGCTGCTTGATTAAGAGTAGCCACTTAAGGTGGTCTGCCTTGAAGAACTTGCCCTGATTCCTTATGTTTGCTGATAAGCTTTACTTCCCCTTTCCACACTGATGCTAGAAAGCCTTCTCTTCTCTCAGCCTAAGTCATTTCTCTTTGACCTACAATTGCACACATGGTTACTCAGAAAATTCTTATTGAATTTTTGTGTTGTTTCTATGCTGCAAAATCATTGTTTTCTGGGTTGAAATGTCACATGGTTTCCTATTGTGGAGTTTTTGTAAAGTAGTGTAACAGGAAGATTTGAGAGGAGTGGGGAATAGGAGAGCAGACTAGACTAGGGGGTGGAATAGAATTCGAGGGGTCTTCATTATTGGAGTATTTAATATCCACACCTCTGAAGTGATGGTATTAGTCTCTATGACCCTTATCTGTGTTTTCATTAAGGTAAGGATCCCCAGGTTAAAGAAACTCCTTTTATCAATGCAGATCAGCAATTGAGCAGAATATAGCTTAATTAATGCATCGTCTAGGGGCATGAGAAGCTAGATTTCATCCAAAATTAATGTTTACCCCAGTATGTGTCACAACTGAGACTTGAATCCAGGTCTTTCTGACTCTGAGGATGGCATATTGCATCTCCGTGTTTCTGTGAAGGAAAGTAAAATTAATCATAATATATAAACATTTACTTATAAATTGATCACTTAACATTTAGCATCTATTCAGATATCCTCGATGTTTAAAACCAGCCTCTAACAGTCTGTCCTTATCCATTGCTAATTTGTGTTTGCTGATTCCTTCTTGATAAGTGAATCACAATGAAGAATTTGAGTATCACAAGAGATTTGGAGCTTGGATTGGGAAGCACTTAGATATTTTTGTAACAATCACAATCTTTATTATGATTTTTCTGATATATAATTTTATTGGAAAGATTATATCCTTAAAAAACCTTTTTTCTTTAATTCTTCATTAACACATTTAATTTAATAAACATTTAATTCTTCATTAACATATAGTTGGATTTGTTAAATGTAAAACATTTATGTAAATAATTTTATTTTCAAGAAATAATCCTCATAATGTCTTTTTTTAAACAATTTACTTTGAAATGTTGATCCCAATTTTAAGTGGATTCACTTTGTTAACTTTTTCTAGTACTAGTTATATTTTACTAAAAAGGATTTTGTCTATATTTCTTTGATCTGGATAATAGACTTTGAGAGGTCCTTAATGCCTTTAGGTTCAACTTAATGTAATGGTTTACAAATATTATGATTTAATTCAATTCAGCAAATTTTTGTTCTATGCTGCTTGTATGCAAGTTACTGAGCTGGATCCCAGAAGTCAAAAATTCCTTTCTGGTGATGATCTGATTTGGACTTTTAAAGATCCAACATGAAGTAGACTATTATTTTTAGTATTGTTTAAAATCCCTTAACTTCATTGAGACCATACTTGCTTTGTCCTGATCATAGGTATAGTAGACATTATCCCAGATCCTAGGCCATCCAATAGTAGCTTCTGTCATATTTTAATATTACCACCATATTGTGGTTCAGTCTGATTGTCCATCTCCCTTTTATTCTCTGTGGCTTTCCTCTGTCCTTTCTGTCCTTGGGGTAAATGTGCTCAGGCCAGATCCCAGATTCTTTCCCCCTGTTGTACAGGGAAGTTCTAGGACTTTTCCATGCTATCTTTAATTTCCACTCCTGTCTTTTCTTTTTGATGTAGAAATTTCCTTTCCTTATTTTTTTTCTTCTTGATCTTCTAATTATCCTTGTTATTCATGCAATCCCAGGCATTTTCCATATTTTAAAGAGTCCTGAATTTCATGTCTATTCCCTCTGCCCCTCACAGTATAACTGTAGGAAAGCCATTTAATTTTACTGTTAATTTCCTCATCTTTAAAATGGGGATAATAATGCCTGTAGAATCTACCTCACAGGTTTGTGGTGAGAATCAGATGAGCTAATGTAAGCATTGCATAAATGTCAGCTGTGATTATTTTTTTAGCCAGTCAAATTCCCATGAGGCCAGAATTTCTAGGGAATAGAAGCTACTTGTGTTCTTCTGTTGCTTTCCTGGCATAAACCATCATAATTTATATTTTATACACATGTATTTATACATATATTCACACAAATGCACATAGAGGTATATACCCATGCACATACATGTTAATATATGCACATGTGTGGATATATACATATATATGAATAGATACACATACAAGTGGGTATGTTGGTTGATATAAGTATAGATCTTGTTAGGATATAGTCATTTTCATGTTACCTTCGCCCATCCCCATTAGATCATGGGTTTCTTGAAGTTAGGGACTATTTTCACCTTAACATAGCACCTGGTACACACTAGGCACTCAATAAATGCTTCTTGACTTGCCTTTGTCATTCAGAACTCTTTATAGCCCAGCCCCTTTTCTTTTCTCCCCAGCATGTACTCTTTGGTCTAGTATCCCTTCCACAAACAAGACACTCCATTCTTTCTGGCTGTCTCCCATCCCTGGAATGTTCTCCCTCTTCTGCTCCAACTCGAGATCTTTCAGGCTTCCTTTAAATTCCTACTTCCCAGAAGAATCTTTCCCCTCCTCCTCTTAATTGCAGTGTTTTCCCCTTAAAATTATTTCATAATTATTCTGCTCATTGCTTGCTTTGTAGATATTTGTTTGCACAGTGTCTCTCCCAAGAGATCATAAGCTTCTTGGGCTTTATAGGGACCAGCACCTCCAGTGTGAGGGCTTGCTAAGCCCTTTCCAGCCAAGGATGCTCATCCACCTTTGGTACCCACCTTTCACCCAGCTCTCACCTGCAACTCCAAGAAGCTGTAGTGTATTCATTGGCCACATCCCAAGAAACTGCCTCAGCAGATGGACAAGCCAGATGGAGGGGAGCCATCGGGTCTCAGACGTCCCCCAGTGGAATGGGTGGATGAGAACGATTTGTTCCAGCCGCCATGAATTTGTCTGAAGTGAAGTACTTAGAATTTGGTCAGACATGGTCATCCTGGGCCATCTTGGCTTTTGGAAGAGAGAGTAAAATTGACAACTTTGTGACGCTCTGCCTCCCTTAAATCCAGGTCACATACCAGTTGAAACATCACCCCATAATGTCATTGATCCCAGAATGTCATTGATCCTGTTCAAAAATTACAAACAGCATAAGTTTCTTGAAACTGTCTTTTGCCTCTTTTTGTATCTCCAGCATTTGGTCCAATGCCTGGCACCTAGTGGGTGCTTAATAAATATTGATTTATTGCTTGCTTGATTGACTTGATTGGTGAACTGGTGAGAACAAGACAAGTTCCTGAGCACCTGGGACTAATAGTCATTGTGTCCTTGTTCTTTTTACTTACTAGGTCAGTTTTGCACAGAGGATGTGGACGAATGCCAGCTCCAGCCCAATGCTTGCCAGAATGGGGGCACCTGTACCAACCACAATGGGGGCTATGGGTGTGTCTGTGTCAATGGCTGGAGTGGTGATGACTGCAGTGAGAATATTGATGACTGTGCCTTTGCCGCTTGCACCCTGGGCTCCACCTGCATTGACCGTGTGGCTTCCTTCTCCTGCACGTGCCCAGAAGGAAAGGCAGGTAAGAAAAACAGGAAGTCTGGTTAATGGGGAGAAAGTGGGTGAGTTTTCATAGCTTGTCCTGTGTGATATTGAAGTGTCTGAAATGCCATTTTAAAGTGTAGATAATTCAAAACTTTCCTTCTTGAAATACAGTTGTGTATACAAAGTTCTGGGAGTCAGAGCTTCAGATTTTTTTTTTTGGTCTGGGTGATTTAGGGTTCATTGAACACTATTCATTTCTATTTTTTGTACTTCATTTCTCTTGCTGAAATACAAGACTAGTGATTGCTGACATCTAAAAGTATTTTTTCATCTCCTTGAAATTATAAGATTAAAAAAACTCTTCATGAATGAAAAGGAATAATTATTAATGATAAAAAGACTTAGGGACTTGATCTCAACATGCAATCTGTTTATCAATGCTTTCATTAAACTAAGCTTCTGCCAACAAAAACCAAATTAAAATATGAAAAGTCTAATCAGGAAAGGTTGAAGTCGGCAGTATTTTAGCCCTCTGTCATCATCCACTGGGCCTTTAAATGTGAAATTAAAGTAGCTAAAACTACTGCTAATTGAATAGCTTTTAGATGAGGAGGAAGTAGATGAAAAAGTTAGGAAGAGAACAGTTGTGAAACATTTAAACATGAATGCTTTTCCAAAGGCCCCACCTCCAGCTTTGCAACAGGAGTCTTACTCATGTGTCCGTAAGCAGACTGCAGACAGGAAAATCCAGTTCCCAGGTGACTGTTCTCATTAGAGGGACAAGAGTACCTGGTAATGTCTTCTTCAGAACTCCTCAGGCTCCCAGACCAGGAATACTAAGACTTAAAATTAGCTGGGTGCCATTTATTTAATTTCAATCTCCTTGGACTGGTAAAAATCCTTCATCTTACCAGGGATCAGGATTCTAGTGAAAACTCCTCAGGGAAAGGGTGAACGGAAGGTTTCTTTTTCAGAGGTGGATGTGAGAAAGCTTACTTCCATGTTCATATGAAGGCAAAAGGTCTGGGA
This sequence comes from Myrmecobius fasciatus, assembly GCA_023553655.1. Lineage (NCBI taxonomy): Eukaryota > Metazoa > Chordata > Mammalia > Dasyuromorphia > Myrmecobiidae > Myrmecobius > Myrmecobius fasciatus. The sequence continues at coordinate 19,183 of JAJPUD010015634.1, read as the reverse complement.
CATGAGAACCCTATTGAAGAAGCTTTAATTTCTTCCCTGGTGGGCCCAGCATGGCCTCCAAGCTAGAACCAGGCTGTTGCTGTACAGGTGTCCCACCTTACTGACATTAGCCATCTGAATTCTGTATTATTGATCATCCTGGTTTGAGAAGACCTGCTCTTTAGTGAGGGAGTAATGATTTTTTTTCAGCAATGACCTTAGACTGCATTAATGTGGCTTTCTTACCCAAGAGTGGGGGGCCAGGACAGTCTTCCTATACCCTGCCCTGTTCAGACTATACCTAAAATACTGAGTTTAGTCAATTCCGGGTGCCATAGTTGCTAAAGAAATTATGCCATGTGAGGATAGGTTTGAAGGAACTGCATTTGTTTATCCTGCAGAAGAAACAACTAAAGGGATCATGATGCATTCTTCCAGGGTCTGAAGGACTGTCATGTAGCAAAAAAAAAAAAAAAAAAAAAAAAAAAATTAGACTTGGTCTTCTTCATTCTGTGGGTCAGAACTTAAAAGCAGTGGGGAGAAGTTGAAGAGAAACATTTAGGTTTGTGTTTAGGACATCTTAATAGCTAGAGAAAACCTGAATTAATTAATTTCTGTCTAGAGGAGGGTGGTAGAGAGGGAGAAAAATATGGAATACAAGGTTTTGCAAGAGTGAATGTTGAAAACTCTCTTTGTGTGTATTTTGAAAAAATTAAAAGCTATTATTTTTTTTAAAAAATAGCTAAAGCCTAAAAGGGAAATAGACTGTCTTGAGAGTGAATGATCTCCTTTCCTTGGAAGTCTTCTAGAAGAGACTGGATGACCATTTCTATGGAATGGTATAGTGAGTGTCCTGGACCAGTTATGAACTGGGCTAGACAGCGTCTGAGATTTTGTTATTGGAACAGTGATTTCCATCTCTCTTCTTGGGACAGGTCTTCTGTGTCACCTGGATGATGCATGCATTAGTAACCCATGCCACAAGGGAGCTCTCTGCGATACCAATCCCCTGAATGGGCAGTACATCTGCACCTGTCCACAAGGCTACAAGGGTGCCGCCTGCACAGATGATGTGGATGAATGTGCCATGGGTGAGTGCACAGGGCTTGGGGTAGGAGTGGGGGGGGCCAAGGGGCCGGGCCAGATACCTGGAGTCAAACTAGCCTCAGACTTTCCTAGGCAATTAACAGTTTCCTTACCTGTAAAATGGGATAATAATAGCACCTACTTCTCAGATTGATAGGAAGACCAAATGAGAGAATCATTATAAAATATTTAGCACAATTCCTGGCATGTAGTATATGCTATGTAAATGTTAGCTGTTGTTATTATTAGCCTCAGTTTCCTTATCTGTCAAATGGGGATATTAATAACACCTACTTCCCAGGTTGATAGGAAGACCAAATGAGAGAATCATTATAAAGTATTTAGCACAATTCCTGGCATGTAGTATGTGCTGTGTAAATGTTAGCTGTTATTATTATTATTATTATTAGCCTCAGTTTCCTTATCTGTCAAATGGAGATAATAATAACACCTACTTCCCAGGTTGATAGGAAGACCAAATGAGATAATTATTATAAAGTATTTAGCACAGCTTTTGGCTGTAAAATGGGGATAATAATAGCACCTGCTTCCCAGGGTTGATAAGAAGACCAAACGAGATAATCATTATAAAGTGTTTAGCCTAGTTACTGGCATATTGTAGGCACTATATAAATGCTAGCTGTTATTATTATTATTAACCTCAATTTCCTTACCTGTAAAATGGGGATAATAATAATGGTGCCTACTTCTCAGTTTGATAGAAAGACCAAATGAGATAATCATTATAAAGTATTCAGAACAGTTTCTGGCATGTAATAGGTGCTATATAAATGTTAGCTATTATTATTATTATTAACTTCAGTTTCCTTACCTGTAAAATGGGGATAATAATCTCAAGTTGATAGGAAGACCAAATGCAATAATCATTATAAAGTATTCAGAACAGTTTCTGGCATGTAATGGGTGCTATATAAATGTTAGCTATCATTATTATTATTAACTTCAGTTTCCTTACCTGTAAAATGGGGATAATAATCTCAGGTTGATTGAAAGACCAAATGCAATAAATATTTATAAAGTATTTAGCACAATTCCTGGCATGTAGTATGTGCTATATAAAAGTTAGCTGTTATTATTATTATCACCATTATTATTATTAGTCTCAGTTTTCTTACCTGTCAAATGGGGATAATAATGGCACCTAATTCCCAGGTTGATAGGAAGACCAAATGAGATAATTATTATAAAGTATTTAGCACAGTTCCTGGCATGTAGTAGGCCCTATATAAATGTTAGCTATTATTATTATTAATCTGTTTCCTTATCTGTAAAATGGGGATAGTAATAGCACCTACCTTTCAGGGTTGATAGGAATACCCAATGAGATATTAATTGTTCAATGCTTAGAACAATGTCTGGCATAAAGTAGGCACTTTATAAATGTTAGCTAATATTTAAAGTGTTACAACTTTATTTAAATTATTACAATAATTATTATTATTTTTAACCTCAGTTTTCTCATCTGTAAAATGGAAATAAAAATAGTACCTACTTTCCCAGGATTGTTATGAGAATCAAATGAAATAATTATTTTAAGTGCTGAGCATAGTGCCTGGCACATAGTGAACATTATATAAATATTAGTTGTAGTTGTTGTTATTTTATTAACTTCAGTAACTATAAAATAGGGAATAATAATAGCACTTAACTCCCAGAGTTGATGTGAGAACCTGAAGAGATTATAATTATAAAGGGCTTAGCACATTGGCTGGCTATGTGGATGTTAGTTCATTATTATTATTATTATATCTACATAAAGCAGGGGAACATAGTCATACTTAGTATACTTTAAATGAGCACAGACTTTTAAACTCGCATTAAACCTCTTTACTTCAAAAGTTTCATGCCCGAATTTGGTAAGAAGGAATTCTTCAGCAGAACAAATAGGGCCCATTGCTGACTATGAGGGGAAAGCCCTCAGACAGACAGCAGCCCAAAGAGGGTGTTTGTCCGATCTGATTTTATAGAGACTAAATGGGAAACTGAGTCACTGAACTTTCAAGAGCCTGACCTTGCTCTTTAGTAGCAAATCTTTGGCAGGGATTGAATGAGAGCTTGGGTGTTTCAATCCTGTAGTAATTAGTCCCTTTGGTAGAAGGTGCTCCCCTGAGGGATTTCATTTTCATTTTCATTTCTATTATAGCCAATAGTAACCCATGTGAACATGCGGGAAAATGTGTGAACACAGAAGGCGCCTTCCACTGTGAGTGTCTGAAGGGCTACACAGGTCCCCGCTGCGAGATGGACATCAACGAGTGCCATTCGGACCCTTGCCAGAATGATGCTACCTGCTTGGACAAGATTGGAGGGTTTACCTGTCTCTGCATGCCAGGTAAAGGGGGAGACTGGCTGGGTAAGGTCCTCTGGGACAGGAGCTTGGGGGAGGAACAGTGGGTGTCGTGTCCAGGAGAGTGCCTGGTAACTGTCAGAATTCAAGAGATGGTGATGACTACTTAATTTTGACTATAAATTCTGCCCATTGGTGCCTCAGGGGACATCCCAGTCAGTATCTCTGCTAAGGGGGCTTAAAAGACCCCTGAATTGGTAAGCTGCAGATACAAAAAAAAAATCAGTCCAAATTATACTGATATGATTCCCTTTAAAGTAGAAGTTCTTAATATGGGATTCATGAATGTTTTATATATATATAAAATTTGTATTTTATTATTTATTATTTTTTATTATTATAAATTATTATATAAATATAATAAATTACCATAATTTATTATTATAAAAATGGCTTTTATTGTTGAACCTGTGGATTGTGAAAAGAGTGTATATTAGAGTATACCAGCCCCTTAGGCACATGCTCTGATTGCTTCCACCATGGAAGCTCTAATTAGATCTTAAGGACCACCCCTGAGAGAAAGGTGGCTTGAGAAAGGGGGTCATTTTGACCTTATCCTTCCAGAGTACACTAATTTGACCTGCTCTTTGAGTCCTATTGTCAGTCTCAGAACCAGTTCTCAGAGTGGTGATGTTCCATGGCCTGGCATTTGATTGTGCAGGTGAGGTATGGGACACCCAGCATTCAATTTTAACATGCTGTTGAAGGCTAAGTATGTCATGCTATATGGATTTGGTGCTGGACACTGCCTTCCCCCCCAAAAAATATATATATATATATATATATATGAGATCAAAAAACTGAAGAAAAGAAAGTTTAACCTTCAAAAGAAAATATGTTTCAAATATCGGATATAAATTTCTCAAGCCAGCAGGGCAATGAATGGAGATATAAATTTTCTTGGATCTTTTGTCCTTGGTTTACTAAAGGATATAATGGAAGGTCTTCTGCCTTTAGACTGTGAAGATCATAACTGTAGAGGAGGAGAATTAGATTCCTATAAGGGTCAATCTGTTCTTTGATTTGAGACGGCAGATCACTTGTTACCCCACACTTCTGTTACCTCCACAGTGGTCTGGTTAACTCTTACTCTTCTCTCATTGCCCAAATGTTTAGAATTCATTTCTCCTGAACTTTGATGACTGAAGCCCTTTTCTCTTTGTTATAACCATTGTCTGCCTATGGAGGCTGCTAGAATCATCTGCTGAAGTTATTGTGCTTTCTAAAGAGCTCTTGGAACACACTCCCTTCTGAGCCTTTTGTGTGGTCCATTTTGTATTCAGGTTTCAAAGGTGTGCATTGTGAATTGGAGATCAATGAGTGTCAGAGCAATCCTTGTGTGAACAATGGACAATGTGTAGATAAAGTCAATCGCTTCCAGTGTGTCTGTCCTCCTGGTAAGTACCACCTGCCCTAATTTTCTTGTAAAGCTCACAGCCAACTGACTGGAGGGAGAAAGTTGTGGAAAAGACCTCAGGAGTCATTAAAATGAGTAATTTGGAGATTGGTGAAAAGTTAGTACAAAAACTCATTCATCTTTTGAATCCCTTACGGATGGAACTTTTAAGTTCATTCATAAGATCCTGGATTTCTCTCTCTCCATGTGTCTTTCAGGAAACTCCTTCCTCACAGATGCGTCCCATTGTATGTCATTCAGAATTTGATTTTCCCCTCAGTTCATATTCTTGTGGTTTCATGTAAGACCAATTCTTTAGTCATTTCCTTACTTATGGATCCAAAGGCAGAAAATATAACAGTCATTCTAAGGAAGTCCACTTCCTTCTTATTCCCCCAACTCTGACTTGAATTCACGCCAAGTCATTTACTTAATGGTCTGATTTATCCCACTGTTTCTTTGAAAGATGGTTGCTTACTGCACCTGGAGCAATCATTGTTCCTTGTGGGTTTTTTCCCTCTGAATTTCTCTCTGGTTTACCTGGAGTTGAATGTCTTCTACCAGGAAATGGCAGTGTCCAAAAATAACTTACAGGTGCTGATGACCCAACTTTTTGCTCCCCCAATTAGTTTAAGCCAATTATTCCTGTAGCCTTTTGGTCAGAAGAGCTCTGATTATCCCTGACAATGCAAATTGACTTTATTTTTGTCCTGTCCCTAATCTTAACCCAGCCCTTCTCTGGAGTATTTATATGAGAGAAAAAAAGTGTGTCCCCCTCTGAATAACATTTGGACCTCCTGTGTTTCTTCCAGGTTTCACTGGATCAGTCTGCCAGATTGACATTGATGATTGCTCCAGTACTCCGTGTCTAAATGGTGCAAAATGCATTGACCATCCCAATGGCTATGAATGCCAGTGTGCTACAGGTAGAGCTTGTTTCTCTTTTGTAACTTTTGCAAATGCCCTTCAACAAAACCAGGAGAGTACCTGTGGAGGCTTCCCCATATGGATAACAAAAGCAAGTTGGGGAAGCATGGAAGAAATGGCCTTCCATTGCATTTCTTTCCACTGGATTTTCACTTCTTCCAACCTATGGATCAACCATCCACCTTCTCTCCCATGATAATAGCTTGCCCAAGGGGAATTTCTTGCTACTATTCCACCTTCTCTCCCATGAGAATAGCCTTCCTGAGCAGTAATCTCTTAGTCAGTGTCCTTCTGTTTTAGTTTTTGGCAGTAATGAGTTTCCAACTGACCTTACTGTTTGATTTTTTTTTTATTTCTTTGTAAAAATAAATGTGTTTTAGTTTATTTTTTTTCACCCACTGGATTTTTTGACAAGGAAATTTTTCCCTAGGCATCCCAAGACAAGTAGCTGAATAAAGAATTGAAGTCCAGGGATAAAATGTTGTGTGAAGAATGTCAGTTTAAAGAGAACAGGTGTTATTAGCATCCATGTGTCTCTAACTCTGGGAAAGGCTGGCTTTCCCCTCATTGCCCTTTATGCTACTAGAACTGTTGGCCTAATAGAATAAATGTAGCCTTAGATTTACAAGGTCTGATTGTGGCTCCTAACTAGCTGTGTCAGTATAACAAATGACCATCAGCAAATCATTTAACCTTTGAGCTCCTGGAAAACAGGGGTAATAGACAACTCACAGGATGGAGGTGAGAAAAGTGCTTTATAAATTTTAAAGCACTATTAGTTAATCTTCATAGTAAATCTATTTACATATTCTTGAGCCATGGGCCCAAATTCCCCCTTCAGCTGTGAAATCAAATAAGGGTATATTTTGGTCCAGTCTACCCATCATTCTAGCTTTTTTCTACAAGTTTACAAAATGACATTTCCAGATCATTTGAGAAAGCACATTTCTGTCATCTTTTGTCTCTGATTGCCTGAGAAAATGGGAAGATATCCTGTTTTCTTTGCTTTCAAATAGGCTCACTTTTTTTAATTAAAAAAATATTCCATTCCTAAAAAAATCTTGAATATCCTGAATCCAACTTTCCAGGGAATTGATATCAGTATAAAGTCAGAATAGAGAGCCAGCATTGTGTAGGAGAGAAAGCACTCTATCCAAGGTTGTCCATCCAACCAGCTATAGGTGACTACAGGTAAACCATTGTAGTATTTTCTCCTGTAGTCTCCAGTCATCTGGAGACATATTGACATATATACATAAATACATTATACTGAGCTGATGTCCTCATGTCTAGTCCCACAGGACATTATTGTGGAATTTTAAAATGTCTATTTATGTTAAAAGGAAAAAGGAGGCATTCTTCTGGGCTATCAGGGTCAGTGGAAGGATGGAGGGAAGGGACAGCTGCCTGCTCATATAAGCCACTTGGGGACAATTAACCCTTTTCTTCATTCCCCTTAATCCTGATGGCCATTATATTCATTTATTAATTTAAGAGGTTGTATGCATAGCTCTGTATGAGGTGTCATAGGACATGTAGAAGAAATATAACACTAGTATGATTACTAGTTCCAAGAGTTCACAGTCTTGTTGGGAAGCTAGACCACACATACATGAAATCATTAAGTAAAAATTCACCACAGCAGCATCCAAGTAAGTGATAAGGGATTATAACAGAAGGCAAGAATTCAAAGGATAGGAAGGTGCAAAAAGGAAATTAGGGAAGGCCCTCGTGATGTAACAGGTGAGACATAAACTGAAGTATTGATCAGATGGAATTAGGTGGGAAAGGATTTGGAGGACCTGGATAAGTATTCTTGCTGAGGGGAATTACATAAACCAAATTAGAATTTGAGACTGAATATAACATATCAGGACATTGAGAATACCAGAGCAGTTGGAGAGGTTATATAGGTGGGATGAGGGGCCTTGAAAGGTAAGCTAAAAAGTTTAGATTTAGTCTTATGAGTAATGATGATTAATTGAGGGTTTTTGTTTAAGAAACTGACATGATATTTTTAGGAGGTTTATCTGGGAGAGATAGGGAGGGTGGTTTGGAGAAGGAATGAAAGGGAGGCTCATTAGAAGGCATGAAATGTTCAAAATACAAGGTAACAGCTAATTGGTCAGGTGATATCACCTGGGCTAGAAAAGAGACATACAAACAAAAGGAAAAACTGACAAAACTTTTGGGACTAATTGAATATAAGTGATGGAGAAAGAATAGTTACTAAGACTCTGTTCTGATCCTAAATAAGCCAACCTGATTTTTTCCCTACATAGGAAGTAAATTGGTTTTGATATAAAAATATAGGAATAACTAAACTTTATATATTAGTAATGATTGTTCAGTGAAGTTTAATCAGTGATTAAAGTGGGATTTAAATTATCCAAACCTCATCTATGCACATTTACTATGTTTAAGTTTAAATGATTCTCTGCTAAAGTCTCTGTGTTAGCAAACCATGGGATAGGAGCAGTAAAAAGATATTACTGTGCTTTTCATTCAAGAGAAGGCTCCCTCCCTTATGAATCTGACTCTTGCTGATTTTGCTCCTTAAGGTTTCACTGGACTTCTGTGCGAGGAGAACATTGACAACTGTGACCCTGATCCCTGTCACCATGGCCAGTGCCAGGACGGGATTGATTCCTACACCTGCATCTGCAATGCTGGATACATGGGAGCCATCTGCAGCGAGCAGATCGACGAGTGCCTGAGCAGCCCTTGTTTGAATGAAGGCCGCTGCATCGACCTGGTGAACGGTTACCAGTGCAACTGCCAGCCTGGCACTTCAGGTGAGGCAGTCTGTGTTGCTCTTTGATTTAGGAGCCTTGCTCTTTCTTCACATTTCACCTACAGGCTCAGATTTTCCTGGCATCCATGCAGCAACATTTTTTAAAAGGGCCTGATTCTGAGAAATATTCAGCCAAAGCCACATCTATAAATATCTTTGGAAGCAGACACTCCTCCTGTCCAGTTGAGAGTTTAGAAAATTGATCATTTTTCTATGTATAACTGTGAAGGTTTTTAGTTTGTAGTTTAGTTAAGTTTATTAGTAATATTATACACTTGAATGCTTATCCCTTCGGGGAAAAAATGAAATTATTTTTATCAAATACAGCATCTCAGTTGATTTTGGGTAGCCTTTCTACTTTTACTTTCCCCTCCACTTTTCTAAAAGTAATGGACATTTTGGTCCTTTGATAATTTTCTTGCAATCTCCTTCTTTCTCCATACTCAGTCTTGAGTTTGTCTATTTTGCTGCTAAATCATTCTTAGGTATTGGGAGAGTCATTAGGGAGAAACCATCTAGGATTGTAGAAGCTGAAGGCAATTTGTAATGGTCTTACCGTAAATCTGGGGGTTTGAATGCATACCTCCATCCCCCATCCCAGTTATAGGTTTCCTTGTTAAATTTACTAAGCTCAGGTGAATGGCTATTTGTGTTTGTTAGGGATGAGAACATGCTACTTCATGGTAGGTAATTGTGAGATTATTTTCTTAGTTGGCAGCATTTCACAGACTTCCCTGAATTCCAGTTTTACTTATTAGATGAATATTTATTGCCATGCTGGCTGTGCATGGACAGAGAGGTACTATTTCTCAGATCAAAGAAAAATGTATTAGAGAAAGATTAACCAGTGTATGCCTCTGTGAGAAAAGTACCTGCCAATACATTGGATGATTTATTGAAAACACATTTGGGACTCAAAGAAAGTGGTCTATGTAGGGGGTAAAGGGGGAGGGATGGTCAGATGCCTTCAACTTATTTTTTTTTATTTCCAAACCAATTTCTTCAAACATGTCAAAGGCCCTGGTCTTCATCCAGGACCTCATACATGCCAAGTTTGGAAACAAAGTCCTTTTTGAATTACTCAAGCATACAAAAAAACATCCCCATGCCTTCACAGCTGAAAATGCTTCTCCCTCCCTCCACGTTTAGATAACTCCCTAAAAGGGCTGAATGGATCTTTGTGAAACCTTCCAAAAGCAATTTGCTTCCGGGCTGGTCCCCAGACATGAGAAATTGCAGCCCCAAAAGAAATTTGAGAGATTTACAAGCAACTGAATGGAGGTCCTCAGAATAGAAGGGTTGTCTCAGTCTTTACTATCTATCCCACTTTATTCAGTATGCTCTAAAACTGGGTGAAGAGTTAGCTGGCAGGTACTTTGTTTTCCCTAGGATTATCCCATCCTGCCAGGAGGTATCAGGTGGGTGCCCTGGGGGGATGGTGTAAGAACCTGTCCCTGAAGAGGACAAGAAATAATTGATTGCATTTGCAAGCAGCACAATTAAAAGGAGGGGCTAGAAATTCAGGCTCCATAATCCAGTTGCTCTGGGTAGAAGTGGGAAGTTTTAAGGGAAGAGAAATGAAATTTGATTTAAGGAACCTCCGATTGTAACAGGTGAGGGTGGATTTTATGGGATTTGCATTAGTGACCTCAGTTCTGGAGACAGACAAAAAATGAAACAGTCAAGAACAGTCACTCAAGAAGCTTATGCTCTGCCAGAGCTGATTCTTCCTGCATTACTTCTATTATCACAAGATCAAAATTGTCTATATCTTTTACCTCTTTGCTCTTGCTATGCCTTCTGAAATCCACACAGAGTAGGGCAGCTGGCAAAGTTTGAATGAGGAAGGCAAGACCTTTACTGTTAGTGAGGGCCCTGTTAGTGAGACCAATGCTGTTTATTTTTTTCTTTTTAATTTTAGCTAATACCAGGCAACTGAGAATAGACCTGGCATTGTGCAATTAAGCCATGACTGCATTTTAAGTTCCGGGGAAAGTTATGAATTAGCTAAAAAACTGCAAACCAGTAAAATGACAAAATAGGCTGTTTTGTGTAGTTTCTCTTTTATTTTTAAACTCACTGTAGGCTGGGTATTTAACTGCAAAAAAAAAAAATAGTAAGTTATATGTCTTTAGTTATATATATCTTTATATATGTAAATATATACATGTATAATTTTTTTTGCTGAGGCAATTGGGGTTAAATGACTTGCCCAGGATCACCCAACTATGTATAATTTTTTAGGATTAAAAAAAAACCTTCGTGAGAAGTAGTATCTCATCTATCCCTGCTTCTTTACCATCCATGCCTGAAGGAGGCCAAGCACTTCTAGTGCTATTTGGTGTTAACCTAATCAAGCTCCATCCTTCTAGGAGCAATCAACAGGGGTCCTTCTAGTAAATTGGAAGCTTCTTCAAAGTAGGCACCATATTTCATTTAGTTTTGTTTCTCCCTCAGTGCCTGCATAGCACTTTGTGCATAGCAAGTAGTTTTTAACCAATTTTTTTTAAAGATTTGGGTTTAGAAAGAGAGAAGGCTGTTTTATTTTTAAAGAAACCTTCTCTAGGACTGCTCCTGGCAGAAGTGTGATGTGAGCTCAATTTCAGTAGGACTCTGTATGTGATGAACTGATTAATTTGTCTTGTCCCTGTCTGATCCTGAAGCATCTCTTCTCTGGCTACAAGTGATAGATTACTTAATCATAAAATTACAAAACACCTGAAAACTGATTGCAGTAGTTTTATATAATAGCAACCAAATAAACTTGGATAGATAGGCAGATCTTAAATAGATGCTTCCTGAGATCTATAAATCCTTTGTGAATTTTTATTCTACCCAAAGAAAATTGGATGAGTTGTAGACTACTTTGGATTATCATCATCATCATCATCATCATCATCACCACTCCCACCATATGGCAGCCTTTATTGCCAATGTTTCTGATAATAATAAAGAATGGGAAATGCCTCACTAAGTTTTCTCCTATCTTTGCAGGGGTGAATTGTGAAATTAATTTTGATGACTGTGCAAGTAATCCCTGTGTTCATGGGATCTGTATGGATGGGATTAATCGCTACAGCTGTGTCTGTTTGTCAGGATTCACAGGTAACATTCCATTTTCTTCCCAAAGCCTTCCTCCCAGCTCATCAATTTCAGAAAAATGACATAGAAAACTTGATTTTTCACATTTCCTCCTCCTGGGGCCAGACCTGGCCCAGAAAGAGCACTTCCAGTCCTTCCCTTGTAATATATGACATGTAGTGTTTTGAGCCGTCATTTGGAAATTTTTCGGTTAATTGCTCAGGGCCTTAATTACTTAAGGAAGAAGAAAGAAATAGACAGAGATGGGAGGAGACAGAGAGTGATAGGGGGAGAGAGAGAGACAGAGCGAGTGATAGGGGGAGAGAGAGACAGAGAGAGAGGAGGAAAGGGGAGAGACAGAGAGGGAGAAGGAAAACGAGAGGGAGGGAGAAAGAGAGAGAGAGAGAGGGGGGAGGAAAGGGGAGAGAGAAACGACAGACAGAAAGAGATAATGAGAGAGACAGAGACAGACAGAAACAAAGAGACAGAGAAACAGAGAGAAGAAAAACACGGAGACAGAGAAACAGAAAGAGAGAGGGAGAGAGACACAGAGAGAGAAGAGGAGGATAGTTATATTTATATATGTATATACACACATATATACAGTACATGCACACATCCCCACACATAACACCAACAAGAAACAAGTCTCCCAAAATAAATACTTCACCACCACTCTCTCCTCCATCTTGGATACTTCTTTTTGAAGGGTTGTTGGGTGAGATCAGGATTTAAGAAAAGCCAGCTCAGTTTGACAAACATGACTGAGAGCTTCCCACCCCACTGAGAAAAACTACCGAAAAATTTTCAGTCTATAAACTCCTCTTAGACGATTATAAACAAGTGGAACAATACTCCTATCCCTTTTTAGTCTAAGACATGCTAGTGAACTTTTTGGAATACGACCAAGAGGACATAGTGTATGGACAAGGATAAAAATATGTCTACTTTCTGTTTTCCTTCTGGATATTTACTCAGGATGTCTGCAGAATAGTCTCACTGGTTAGGAAAATTCTCCCCCGGTTTTTTATTTTATACAGCAATATACAAGTAAGTACTTAATAAAGGTTTTTAAAAATTAAACAAATACTTTTAAGTGATGATGCTATAATAGGCCCACCATATAGCTATTTACAACCCTCCTAAGACATTTCCTTCCTAGACTTTTAAACTGTGATGTCAGAAGGCAAATCCAAGCCAACTACAAGCGAGTGCTCACAGTTCTCCAGTTAATGACTTATCTTCCTCTCATGTTTCACAATTGCTTGTGTTTTTCTCTCTGGCATGCCACAAAGGTTATATGATTGTGGGTCACTTGAGAAAGCTCTCCGTTGCCTATATTGGGTAATAATAACCTCTCTTCATTGGGGAAAATCGCTCATGTGCCAGGTATGACTGAAGGCTATATGTGGCTTGTGTCTGCCAGACAATATTCGTGCTACTTCAGACTAAGTGATAGCAAATTAAACATAAAAAATTTTACTGGAAAATAGCACATTGTTGCTGAAGAGCTAACTGCTCCCGGTAGCCTTTTAGTAGCACTTTGGAAAAACATCAGCCTGGAAAACTCTTCCAGATAATAAGTTTCGTGTTAAAAAGTATTTATGTCTCAGCTTGGCTAATTTTCTCAGAAAGTTCTTGCAGAATACAAAGATTCTTTTTGGCCTTGTATTAGGCAAGTCAAGAAAGAGAGAAATAAGCAGGTTGGAAATATGCTAAAATAAACTTAAGGTGTGGTATAAAACTCAGACCAGGCAGGAAGTGGGATGTTATGATTTGGGTATGAGCCTAGATCCTCTCCCTGGGACCTCTCTCCGTCTCTTAGTCTGGGAAGTTTAAAATATCAGTGACTCTTGTGGTATGTGCCTACCACCTGGCAGTATGTGATGTCGTCTCCTTTCCTGTATTCTATTTTTTGCCATTTTAATAACAGTTTATATAGTTTAAGGGAGTCTTTAAAAAAATTAATTCTGCATTCTATACCTGCTGATACTTTCTATTTGTGTAGTGGTTAGGAAATACTGAGGCAGCATCCCAGAAGAGAATCATAGTATTAGTAAAGTTGTTTAGAGTAGACATAAATTAGTCACACATATACTTTTAAAAATTTTTATTTTTTCAGGGCAGCTAGATGGTGCAGTGAATAGAGCACCAGCCCTGAAGTCAGGAGAACCTGAGTTCAAATCTGGCTTCAGATACTTAACACTTCCTAGCTGTGTGACCGTGGGCAAGTCACTTAACCCCAATTGCCTCAGCAAAAAAAATTAAAAAATAAATAAAAATAAAAATATTTTTATAAGAATTTTTTCTTCTTTTATTTCCTCCTGTTGTCTCCAATTAAATGAAAAAAGGGAAAGAATATTCTTGTGGCAAATATTCTTAGTCAAACAAAATATATTAACTCATTAATCATGTCCAAAATGGCACATCTCCTTTTGCATCTTGAATCTCTTTCAAGAGATAAGTAGCATGCTTTGTTATGCTTGTAAATTAAGGGGATTACGGGAAGATGATCTGAGCATAGACCATTGGCTCCCAGCTCACTTTAATATTTGGGTGTAACAGCTTCCTCTTTAGTTCTTTGGAATCAGTGATCATTATTACTTTGATCAACTTTCTGGATCCTTTGGAAATTGGCAAACATATAATCTTATATCTCACCAACTCCTTATTTTAACTTAATCAATAATTATGGATTTACCTGAAAGGTATATGATAATGTACCTTTGTACTTCTGGTCCCTTTTTCTAAGAATGGGAAGGAAGTATGCGTGGGTCATTCTCTTTGTACTCTTTCTAGACAGAGCTCCTTGCAAAGTGCCCTTTGAAACAGTTGGCTTAAAATCAGGTTCCAGGAAGAGTTAACAACAAATATTTATTAAGCTTCTTTCTCAATGTAATTCAAGTGTTCTAAGCACTGGGGCTCCAAAGCTGGAGGCAGGAAGGAATAATTGGGTTGAATTGTTTACTGAGAGTATGACATGTTTTCAGATTCAATCGGATTTCTAATTTTGCTTCTTCATTAGGTAAAATGTGTTCTTGATCTTGGCATTTCTATCCATCTTATTCCCTGTCCCTGACATTACTGACATTTTGTCCCTCCTCCCCAGTGTTTCCCATCCATTACTTATCCCTTCTTACCAATATGCCCGTGTTTCCCATTCATGTCATTCCTCCCAAAGTGAAGTTTCCATAAACTGCATGAAACTACAGGAGCATCAGAAGTCCTTCTGACTCAATGAAGAAGACAAAAAAAAAGTTACCGATTTTAAAAATACCTTCCCCAAAAGAACTAAAGAGTTAGGGGCTCTTTCCTCTGACCCAGTATTGAATTGCTGCCTGGGGAGAGTCCTCAGGTCCAGGAGCAGCGATTCATAGCATTGTCAGTGGCAGATATCTGCTGCATGTCTTTCAACCAGGATTAGCATCATCTATTATGATCTCAAGCTGGGAAGGACATCAAATATCTCCTAAACCAACATTCTCATCTTACATAAAGGAAGGGAGACCTGGCTGGGTGTGAAGCATCTTCCAGTGGTCATAGACCTGGATTTAAATCTGGGTCTTCAGTGTACAAGGGATTGGTCAAGGAAATATTACCTAAAAATGAATTACTAAGAAAATGCTATTTTTAAAAAAATGAAAATAATCATAACCATATATTATATATTACTAAACTGAGTATTATATTATTTTATTCATTAATACTAAATCACCAGTGATGAATGATGTGGATAATTGAGTAAGAGATAAAAAAAAAGGTTTTAATACCCATACATTAAATGCATATGACTGTTTATTGCAATTTCTGGTTCTAAATGCATGGTTGCCATTAAGACGGGCAAAGAGAAAATATTTTGTGTTTGTTTTTTTGAATGGGATATTCCCTAAAATTTATAAATTCTTTCCTATCTGGATGTTGCTACCATCTACTTGTATGTGTCTCATAGGTACTTGTAACTCAGCAAGTCCAAAACAGAATTCATTTTCTTTCCCCCAAATCCTCCCTTCTTTTTAATTTGTCTGCTTCTGTCCATCATTTTTCCACTCACCCAAGCTCACAACTTTGGTGTCATCCTTACCTCCTATCAAACTCCTCATATCCCCAAAGGTTAGAACCTTTTGCCAAGTTTTGTCATATCTCCCTTCATAGGATTTCTCATATATGTTCCCTCCACTCACATGAGCACTAGCCTGATACAGTTTCTCATAATTTCTGCAATTTGGTCTAGCTATTTTAAATCCCTTTCCACTCCATTCCATCCACCACTCAGCTGCTCAAGTAATTTTCCTGAAGCCCAGGATGAATAGTGGTACCCCCTCTCTTTTCTACTCATTAAACTCCAGTGGCTCCCTATTGCTTTTGGTATTAAATATGAATCCTCTGGCTTTTAAAAGCCTTCACAAAATATTTCAGATATGTCCTCTATTCTGTGATACAGCAATATTAGTCTCCCTTTCTATGCCTTTTTGGCTGTCCATCCCCATGTCTGAAATATTCTCCCTCCTCATTTCTGGCTTCTTTGTAGACTCAATGGAAATCCCACCTTCTCCAGGAAGGTTCCTCCTGTACTTGTAGTGCCTTCCTTCTGAGAGTACGGTCTATTTACTGTGTGTTTATTTTGTATACATATTTATATATTATGTATATTATATTGTTTATATTATACATAATTGTGTTTGTGTGTTGTCTCCCATGAGAATCTGAGCTTGTTGAGAGTGTTGTTTTTCTTTGTAACTGAATTTAACACAGTGTCTGATACATAATAGACATGGCAAACTCTTAACTCTTCAAACTCTTAGCTCATTGACTGCCTGGCTGGTTTGGGCATATACAGTAAACATTGATTAATCATAACCTAGTTCATTGGATTCCTTAAGTAACTGGAATTCTTTGACAAAAGAGAGGTAACCCCAAGAAGTTAAGACTATAGTAAGATTTATTTCAAAGAATTCACCTCCTGATTTATGTCTTATGTTATAGATTTAGACCAGTTTTCAACCCAGATAGCTTAATGAAATCCCACGTGGTTGGAGTGCTACCTTACAGGTGATCACACTCATTGCCAAATTAAGATTGTTAGCTTGATGGTCCAGAGAGTTTTTAAAGATCCTTCTGAATCATTAGAAGAAGATTAAATTATGTTCACACTAAGGAAAGAAAGTGGACTGAAATAAGGATTATTTCAATATGCAAGGATTATATAAATAAAGTCTGAAATAGAAAATGCATACGTTTTTATTAAACCATATCCACCCCCTTTTCCCCCAGTTCATACCATTTTCTTATCAGTGCATTCCAAAAGCAACCTCTTTTTTTCCTTTTTCTTCTCCTCCTCCTGCTTTTCTTTCTCCTTCTCTTCCTCCTCCTCCTACTCAGCCAAGCCTTTGCTGTAGAGGCAGGCTTCAGACTTTTATTCCACCACTATCATTCCATAGCTGCTCCTTTGGAAATTTTATACCACAATTTTTCCAGCCACATCAGTCACCTCTTTTGATCTCCAGGATATTTGTTTCTCTTCCACCGTGTGTGTCATTTCTCTGATCACAGTATGCTTCATTTTTGTCTGTCTCAGTACCAAGCACATAATTTCTTAATAAATATTTGTTGATTGAGTGATTCAGCATCTGGATGACTGCAGTAAATCTTGGAATGCCTTCGCCTTTTTGTTCTTTGACGCCATCTCCCATGACCTCCATCTCAAGCACTTCAGCTCCCTCCTGATAATTCTGCACCATAAACTTTGTCATCACCCACAAATTTGTCTTCCTCTTCCAGATCTTAAATTCCAAAATTGCATTTTTAGCTATCTGCTCCCACTTAATTGATCACTTTTAATGGACTCCATTAAAATGGACTCCATGCCATTTTTGTTCCTTTGGCTCTCTCTGGTCCTCCTCGTCCATTACTCCAAAGCTGACCTCACTTGCCTGTATATCCGGCTCAGACTCATTTTAGTGCCATTCTAATCCCTTTAGCCTTTTTGCCATTCCTGTTTTCTCATGAACTCATCCTGGATTCTGCTTTCTTCTCTCCTGCATTGCTGGAAAAACTAATAAAACCATGTTGATGAGGTCTATTGTAAATTCATTCCAGCTGAACTCTTCTGGATTAGATTGTTGGGAAGTCTTTTATTTATTGAATATTGACTCCCTTTCAACCCTGCCACTATTATAAACATTTTCCATTCTCATCAAGTGCACATACCCTTCACTCTGTCTGCTCCAGCAATGCTGTCATCTCCTGACTGCTCAAAAAAAAAATGCCTATTCACTATCAACTTCCTCAACTTTCCTTCTCTTTACTTTATAATTTTCCTACGTTTCCAAGTAGTTTGTCATGTTTGTGTGAAGAATGAATAGGAGAGGCAAAACTAGAAACAGGAATACCAGGTTTTGGTTTCATAAAATAGGTGATGGGTTAGGGACCATAAAAATAGAGCAAAGGGAACATATTTGAGATGTGTGGTGTCAGAATTGATAGGATATGGCAGTGTTGCTTATGTGAAGGTTAAGGAAAAACATGGAGAACAGAATATTCTGGAGTCTTGAACATAAATTGGCAGAGCCACTACCAGTTCCTTAAATATTTTCAAGTAAAATGCATGTATAAGGAAAGCATATAAAAAATTGATTTCCCTTTGCCATAGGACAAAGGTGCAATGTTGACATTGATGAGTGTGCCTCGAACCCGTGTCGCAAGGGTGCAACCTGTATCAATGATGTGAATGGTTTCCGTTGTATCTGCCCAGAAGGACCTCATCACCCCAGTTGTTATTCACAAGTGAATGAATGCCTCAGCAATCCCTGCATCCATGGGAATTGTACAGGTGTCGCCAATGGGTAAGTTTATTTGGTGTGAAGTTTGATGTCATATATGGAACTCCCACATTTCTCTGTGGAAGAAATAGTCCTAAGGATAATTTCTAGTTAGATTTACAATAGTTTTGCAAAAAGCTAGAAATAAAGTTAGCTCTTTATAAATATTAAAATAGACATTTTCCCATTATTGTTATTTTAAATTCAGTATTCACAGCAAACAAGTAACCATGGGGGTGAGTCTTTAATTCAAACCCTACAATTTGAACCATTTACATCTTGAACAAATTGGGGGAGGGTGACAAGAATTACATCATTGTCAGGGATATCCACATCAGGCCAAGTCTTCCAGGCTGAGAAAACAGAGAAATGCATTTGTTCCTTGCCCCTTGCTGAATCTCCAATTATAGAGTTCTGTTCCCTTTGATTGGATTTTACTTCTGTTTTTATGGCTATAGTGAATGGGATTAAATGAGCTTATTTTTTTCCCTCTCTTCCTTAGCTCAGGGTTATGTTCCAGTAGTAATTTAGCATCAAAAGCAGCAATTTCTCAAGTGTATTGTTTGGTTTTCTTTCAGGTACAAATGCCTCTGTGAAGCAGGCTGGGTTGGAACCAATTGTGAAGTGGATAAAAATGAATGTCTCTCCAACCCTTGCCAGAATGGAGGAACCTGTGACAATCTGGTGAATGGATACAGGTGTACTTGCAAGCAGGGCTTTAAAGGTGAAAAAAA
>JAJPUD010015633.1:0-36724 GCA_023553655.1 Myrmecobius fasciatus | reverse complement strand
GGGGGGGGGGTTGGAGGGGTATCTAATTTCAGAATAAAATCCAGAGTAAATCATTGTTGATTAATTGAGCCTAGAGGCAACTAAGTGACACAGTGGCTAGAGGGCCAGTCCTGGAGTCAGAAAGATCTTAGAAACTAGTTGTGTGACTGTAGGTGAATCACCTAACCCCAGTTTGACTCAGTTTCCTCATCTGTAAAATGAGCTGGAGAAGGAAAGGGCAAATCAGTCCAGTATCCATCATTTCCATCATTTCAGATGAAATTATTGATTTGAACTCATGAAGATGAGTCTTTCTGATTTCAAGTCCAATGTTCTATCCATTGGGGACTACCTGCTCTCTTCCCCTCATCACCTTCCCTTTTATTGTAGAAGGCAGCATTAGACAAAATCTTAAGAAACTCAAAGTTGTAATTCCAGAACCAGCCAGCAGGTGGGAGACTGGCTGCTCTGTCTATCACTGTAGCCTTTCCCCTTTTGATGTCCAATTCACTTCTCAGGCATAAATTTAGGCATCTATGATGACTAACTACTCTATTAATTAGAAAGCTACCTACTAATGATAGAATTTTACTTCTTAGAAATAGGCGAATTATTGTATTTATTCATTTCATAATTAGCATTTTGCCAGAAAATGAACCATGAGTGAGCACTATTACAGCAATAAAGGAAGAAAACAAATTCATCAGATACTTAACAATATGTTTATGACTCAGAGCTTGGTGCCAGAAGGAGAGGGACATATTAAAATGAATAATAAAGCCTTGCTTTCAGAGAATTTTTACTCTAGTAAATGAAAAAGATATGCTGGGAAATGTTTAATAACTGGATCTCTCTCTTTTTTTTAAAATGACAATTTAAAGTTTAATCTGCATTATCATTTTCCCATTACTTTCTTAATTCTAGTCAATCAACAAAACAAAAAATCAAACTCTGATTTGTATTATTTGCTTCCTCAGGTATAAAAAATGTTCAAACTGAAAATTTAACTATTGTCTCCCAATATTCCATTGGAGCTGGCTCTAGCATGCTCCTGGATAGAGTATCATTGGTTCTACTAAATTCAATTCAACAGATATACTATGTATAAAACACAGTGCTAAATATGGGGACAGAAACTAAAAAGATGAGAAACAATAGGGCCTGTCCTCATGGAACTTAAAAATCTAATACAGGATAATACTAGTGAATTTGAGAGTACCTTTCCCAGTTTTGTTGTTATTGAGGCAATTAGGGTTAAATGACTTGCCAGGATCACACAGCTAGTGTCTGATTCTGGATTTGAACTTAGGGGCAGCTAGGTGGCGCAGTGGTTAGAGCACCAGCCCTGAAGTCAGGAGGACCTGAGTTCAAATCTGGTCTCAGACACTTCCTAGCTGTGTGACCCTGGGCAAGTCACTTAACCCCAATTGCCTCAGCAAAAATAAATAAATAAATAAACCTACTTAGTACTGAGTCCTTGCTATCCTCAAACAAGATATCCTATTTCCCAACTCTATGTATTTTCATATATATCTAGAATTCTCTCCCTCCTCATCTTTATTTCCTGGCTTCTCTGAAGTCTCAGCCAAAATATAATTCTTTCCCAATCCCCCTAAATGTTAGTATCCATATTTATCATAGACAACAAGGTTTTTGCCTGTTGTCTATCTCATTGCTGTTTGCTTGTCTACAAATAGACTCCAGAGCAAATCCAAGTACTATCATGTCATTGAGAAGTAAGGTTATTTTAATTTATCAAACACCAATAAAAAAAAAAATCACTGACAAACAAACATGTAAATTCTGGGTATGTGGCATGACCTACCACAGCCAGAAACATAGTTTCTCAGAATTGGAAGGAAATTCAGAGTTTATTGCCTGAACAGAAATCTCTTTAAAATCTCTTAAAATCTTGATAAAATTCTTCAGCATTGTGGGAACTAATTCCCATCTGAGGTACTCTAGGCTACTTCTGTATAGCTACAATTGTTAGGAACTTTTTCCTCATCTAGAACCAAATTTACCTCTTTGCAATTTGTACCCACTATTGGCTAAGGACACAGCTAATTCATGTAAGATGTCCAGTAGACATGTCCAATACAGAGTACATTATCTTTTCCCCGAACTCTTCCCCTTACTGTTGTTGTTCAGTCATTTTGCTTGTGTCTGATTCTTAATTATCCCATTTGGGGTCTTCTTGGCAAAGATAATGGAATGGTTTGTCATTTTCTTCTCCAGCTCATTTTGCAGATGAGCTGGAGTGACTTACCCAAGGTACCACAGAGAGTAACTGTCTGAGGCTAGATTTGAACTCATGAACTCCTGATTCCAAGTCCAGGGCTCTAGCCATTAAGCCACTTATCTGCCTGCCTTCCTTACCCCTACTTCAATCCCTCTTCCATTCAGCCATTAAGGTGATTTTCCTCAAGCCCTTCTATTTTTCCAGTATTCTTATATTCTTGCCATGTAATCTTGTGACTTTGTTTTTGCTGTTCCACAAACAAGACACTCGATCTCTTGGCCCAACAAGCCTGGAATGTTCTCCTTTTTCATCTCTGCTTATTGACTTCCCTAGCTTCCTTTAAGTTCCAACTGATGCTATCAGAAAAACCTGCAAAGTCCTCCATGAGTTCAAGCAAAGTGAAATCTACTATGTATATAATAGCAAAGTTGTGGGATGTTCAGTTGTGAATGACTTTGCTCTTCTCAGTAATACAATGATCTAAAACTACTCTGCAAGGACTTATGATGAAAAATGCTATCCATATCCAGAGAAAGAACTAATTGTGTCTGAATACAGATTGAAACATACTTTTTTTTAAACTTTCTTTTTTAGAGAGGTTTTTTTAGGGGGGAGTGGAGATCTATGTTTTCTTTTGTAATATGACTTATGGAATGTTTTGCACAACTTCATATGGGCTTTTTCAAGATGGGGAGAAGGAATAGAAAGGGGAGAATCTGGAATCCAAAATTTTAAAAACAAATGTAAAAAAACTGTTTCACATGTAAGTGGGGAAAATAAAAGAAATATTAAAACTTAAAAAAAGAACTAAAGCTCCTTAAGGGAAGGGACTATTTCAGTTTTGTCTTTGTATCCTCATTGTTTCATGATATTAATAGCATTGTTTTACAGATCAGGAAACTGAAGCATACAGAGTGTAAATGCCTGAGGTGATATTTGAACTCATTTTCTCGTCTGAAGGTCCAGTACTCTCTCCACTGTGCTGCCTTAATTAAGAGAATATTGTTTTGTAAATGGTAAAGTGTTGTACAAATATGAAATATGATAATCATTATTTTCTTCGAGTATTTGAAGAACCATCCTGTATAAACAGTCAATAAACATTAAGAACCTACTATGTACTGGACACTGTAACTAACACTGGTGATCCAAAGAAAGAGAAGACAGGGGCCTTTGAAGAATTCACAATCTAATTGGGAGATGACAAACAAATATATACAGATAAGTTATATATATATATAGGATAAATAGGAAATAATTAACAGAGTGAAAGCACTTTAATTAAAAAGGGTTAGGAAAGACTTCTGTAGAAGGTGGGATTTCAGAATTTTATTTCACAAAAGGACAAATATGAAAAGAGAGACAGTGTAATGGAAAAGAGCTTTATATGTGAAGACTAAAATATAGGCAATAATATTTAGACAGAAGTATAGTGGGTAGAGGTATAGACAAAAGAGATATAGTGTGGTAGAGAGCTACCTCAGAGTCAGGTAGAATTGGATTTCAGAGTATATCCTACCCCCCCACCCCATGCCAACTGCATTTTTGTTTTCTTTTTTGTAATTTTTTTTATACTACAAGAGGAATTTGTAATCATTTGTATTTATTTTATTCATTTGAAAACATTATTCCGAGGAAGGTTCAAAGGTTTCATTCACCAGACTGCTGGAGGAATCTATGACACAGAAAATTAAGAACCCCTAAGTTGGAAGTTTCATTTAAAGCCACAAGCAATCTCTTAACTTAACAGCACCAAATTAAACTAAACCAAAAGCATGAAATACCTAATCTTAATGACTCGAAGTGGCCATTGTAGCAACAGATGTATCCCCTGCATGGCCATGTCCAATCATTTTGGACTACTGCCCATTCAGAAGCTAAATCTGTATTTCTTCTTTGTTGGTGATAACCTTTCTCTTTGTTCTCACATAGTACCCTTTGATGATCTTTTCTAATAAGACTGTTCCATATTACATAATTTCAAGAGTTTGAGATTTCATCAGTGTGGGTATTCCTTCATCAACACAGATGGCAATCCTTCTACTCCTTTAATTATAAACAGTCCCTGAGGGAGTTGGGAGGTGCAAAATTCATTACTCTGAGACAATACTCAGAGATGAGTCTTTCTGAGCTAAGCGAAGCTCCTCTCCTCTCTCAGTGGATGATAGATATACGACATGTCACTTAGCTATAACTTGATGGCTTTTCCAGATTGTTAATACTTGCCAACATTATATAGACATAGTCGTTGGGAACCCGGGGTACCTCCATACTATGATAAACCTTCAGAATATTAATCCCAGTGGCATAGTGGATATGATGCTAGCTTTGGAGTCAAGTAGATTTGGGTTTAAATTGTCCCTCCACCACTCTCCTGCTGTGTGACTCTGAGCAAGTCACTTAATTTCTCAGCCTGAGTTTCCTCATTTATAAAATGGGGATAATAATACTTATCTCACAGTATTGTTATGAGGAGTAAATAGTACCTGAAAAGTGGTTAAGAAATCTTAAAGGGTTATGTAAATGCTAGCTGTTATTTGATATGTGGGTGGCTATTGGTATGAGGAGGGGAAGGCCAGTCCATGGAAACATTAAACCTGATTTGGCTTCATGGGTGTTAAGCACATATGAGGAGAGATATGGAGAAGAAAACTTTCCACTAGGATTACCTAGGGGGATTTTCCCCAGAATCTATAGCTGAATTGTTATAGATTACAGATTTTGCTTTTTTTTTTTTTGTCTAGAAGGTAGATATTGTTCACCATCAGTCATGTATGAAGACAAAGGAAACTCTAGCTTGGTCAAATAATTTACTTTTTCTCCTCTTTGACTTTGATATTAGGATGGGGGATGAAGGAGAAAGAACTTTTGAGAGTGCACCCCTATAAAAGTCTTTAAATGTGTCATCCTTTTCTTGCTCTGCAAGGAGAATGATGATGAACACAGAAGAGGATGGGCAAAAATTCAGTTGGGGCTAATCCCAATAATTGGACATAACTTTATTATAATTTATTAAATTTGTTTCCGTTTATAGACAACAAAGTTTAGTTTAAATGTTGATTGAATGAATTCTCTGTGGAATCACACAGATGAAGAAAAAGGGATTGGCATCTAGTGGCTGGGAGCCACAAATTAAGAAAGTTACAAATTATTACTGGAACATTTGTACTCCTATATGGCAACCTGGAAACACTCAAAGGTACATAAGGTTGGGAAGACTTGGATGGCCAGGACTGCTCATACATGCATGGAGTAAATGAGCTAGCATCTCAAACTTGGAGATTTGGTTCTCATTCATACATACTTGAGGGAACTGGCACAGTTTCAGCTCAAACTGTCATCTTGTGCCTCATCCTAATATTCAATTAAATGTTGTCCTTTAAAGGGAGTAAATGTTTTATGTACAACTTCAGATAAGTCACAGCTTCTTGGGGCCTCAGTTCTCTCATTTGTAAATTAAAGGGTTGTACCAGATGACCTCTAAAATTCCTTGAAGCTTTAAATCTATGATCTGTAGAAACTGCCACATGATTGCTCTCCTCCCCCAGCATATCACTGTAACTACATATACATATACATAAATATATATATCCATCTTTATATAGAGTACAGGAAAGACTAGCACTTCTGGGGATATGGCTTGCTGAGCCCTTTTCAAGATTGCTCATCCACCTTTGATGTCCACCTATCAAGTACTTCTTACCAGTGACTCCAAAAAAAAATAGCATGTGCAATGGCCACATCCCAGTAAAAGCATCTTGGTAGATGGGCTAAAGCTATGGGGCACTTTGAATGTACTCAGACATGGAAAAATATCATAATCATCCACTGATAACTCAGGAAAAGAAAATGAGACCGATGACTCTGCAACTTTGCCTCACTTAAATACAATTCATGCACAAGTCACCTGTGATGTCATTAATCATCTGGAAGCCAGGATTCCTCTGAATATTTTTATACATTCATGGCTTCCATTTTATCTTTTTCAAGAGGCCATAGATTGTACTAGATGAGCTTTAAAGTCTACATCTGGGATCTTGTGGCATTGCACTGAGCTACTACAATATCTGGGCAGAAGGTCAGAAATCAGACAACTAGAGATAACATCTCTCATTGATAGAGAATACCAAGGAATTATGGTTAAGTCATAAATGACTTGTTCATTGTTAATACTCTACTCATTCTAAAACAATCTTCTCAGCACAAAACAGAAACTTATCACCTTAATATTTTTCTCCAGACTGAATTTCAAAAACATTATTCTGTGTTTTATTTCTTCTTTCTTATTGATTTCAACATCTTTTCTTTTTAAGGTCCCTCTTCATTCTTTTAAATTATAAAATATTTATTCAATAAATATTTTTTGTGCATCTATTATGTACCCAACAAGAGGTCTTGGGATATACAAAGAGGTGAGATGGTAGCACATAGTGTCAACATATCCAATAGAAATCTTTTCTTAGTATTGTTCTTGCACTTAATTTTGGGAAATTTCATCTATTTCCATACCACAATTATCACAGAGATAATTCATGCTCATTTTATACACCTTGTTCTCTCTTTTCCACCTATATTAAGTCCTAACACTTTTATTTTTTCTCCATAAAATTATTTTATTGGAGTCAGAGGACTTAGGTTCAAATTTCACCTCTGACACTATGTGAATTGTACAAGTCTTTTAATGTCCCTGGAACGCCATTTCCTCATTTGTAAAATGAGGGAGTTGTACTGGATAGCTTCTGCAGTCTCTCACACTGATGATTCTATAATAAAGAGGTTATTTATCTGGAAACTAAAAGCTTATTTCTGAAAAAACAATACTTTGCAACTATACTTCAATATGACTGATATCCTTTGTAATTTTATGTGTTTTGTGCATTTAAAAATATGATTGTGAGAAGGCATCTATAGGTCTCACCAGATCTTTTCATCAAAAGGATCCACAACCCAAACAGGTTAAAAATTCTGATAATAGAATGATCTTTGTTACTATGTTAAAGGTAATAATCTGATATGGGTTTCATGATGGCTGGTTAAGTTCACAATTCCACTAAATTAGTGTCCAAACTTTTCCACATCTTCTCCAATATTTATCACTTTCTCCTTCAATCATTTTAGGCAATCTACTCATTGCAAAATGATAACTCAATGTTGTTTTAAGTTGCATTTCTCTAGTTAATAATGATTTAGAGCATTTTTATATGAATATAAATTGTTTTGATTTCATTATCTAAAAACTGCCTGTTTATATCCTATAATCATTTATCATTTTGGGGAATGACTCATCTTCTAATAGATTTTATAAAATTCTTTACCTATTTGAGAGATGAGACTTTTATCTGAGAAACTGTCTAAAAAGTTTTACCCCGATTTTACAGTTGACTTTCAATGGAAGTCATGGATCTCATGAGTCCTGACATACAGAGTTCATAGAGTCCCTATCACCCTAAAAGTAACAGTATCCCAGGGAACCAAGTTAACCTTAACCATCTTAGTGATGAGGGAGGAAACTTACAGATTGCTGAGCTGAAACACAGAGTTGGCTGCTGTTGAGAAAAATATTGGGCTCTTGGGTGTGCCAGTTAGTAAAGGTGACTGATGAGCCATTGGACCATTCAAAGAAAACTGGGATGCTTTGGCTACTCATGCCAATCCATGTTTCAGATACATTTTCTGTAAGAGATCATAAGACACTGTTGTTTAGATCTGTATTATCTGGAAAAGAAAATTACTATTTTGACTATAATAAAAAGTTTCTTTTTGATTTAAAATTATCCATGTGAACTTGCTTAACTCTTTTCAAAAAGCTTAGAAAACAACCACTTTGTTTTGTGTTCTAATCTGTGGTAAGAGATACAAGCTTTAAAAAAAAGATTTGGAAATCTGCACATTTAAAACAGCATATGAGCTGGAGTCACTACAAAGTTTAAAGGAAGTCACCTCTAGAGATTTGTGTTAACTTCCTCAAACTTAAACAAAGGAAGAAAGTGACATCTAAAGAAATATGAAAGGGAGAGCAATAAAACCTAGACTGACTAAGATGAGCAGCACCTCTGGAGTCAGGAAGAAGTCCATTATCATCATCATCATCATCATCATCATCATCATCAATATCATTTAACTTCAGCTTAATAAACAATAAGGTTTACTACTTGGATTGTATGCATAGCATCGGCAAATTACAAGTTTGGTGCTGTTTTACTGTTTTTAATTTTTTTGTTTCAGTATTTGAATCTTTAAAATTAAAATCATAAAATAACAAGGAATGCCACACAGTCTCACATTTTAAAAATTATTATTGTGTCTATCATTTTATCTGCCTAAAATATGTGAATATCTTTACATTTTTCTTAATATAAATTTTGTGAAAATGCTGTGACGTTCCATTACTAAATACATTCTGAAAATAGTATCTCAAGTATATCAAGGTCAACTTAAAAAATAAATGGATTTATTTTCCATTCCACTAATAAAATATATTTTCTGCTATATTCTGTGTATACAGTCCAGCAGCAATAAGGAAAAAAAAAGCAAACCAATTAACTTTAAAGACTCACCATTTCTAAGAAGGGTTATGAAAAACTCCATCTCTGCTAATGAAGCTATGTTGATAAGTTCACTGTTTTTGGACTGACAAAAATGCAGGGCAGTCTTCCAGGTTTTTCTTTCTTTCTGAAGCTGGTAACAACTGCGATTATAAGGATTCCAGCCTGGCTCACAGTGGGTAGGGTAATATTTCCAAGCATCTTTTTCATTTTAAAGATATGAAACAAGAACATATTATTCATAATCATAGTGATATGTAATTTTAAAATGAATAGTGATATTATTGTATTTTTTATTTTTTTTGCATGTGATAATCTTCTGAAAGTTAAAAACCTTTTATATGAGATGATGACAGAACAATAAAATGTCAAAAGCAAAAGAGAATTCAGATAAACAATCAGTATTGGAACCAAGATGCCCTAGGCAGGTTCAGAGTCTCATTTCTGGTACATACCAGTTGTGTGCTGACAAATCACTGATTTCTCAGGGTTTTGGCAGCTCTCTAAGACTATAAATTGCAGAGAAAGTGTTAACCTGAATTAGGAGTAGGATTTTCCTCACAGGAAGTTCTCTATACAACTGACATCCCTGGTTCTCCTTTGTCACAGCTACCTGGTTTGGTAGATAGTACAAGGAACCTACCTCTGACCTCACAGAGCATTTTGTTTTCTGCCCCAATTTCATGTGTTATATCATTTGAACTTGTGTTTTATGCTCCTCCTAAATTTCATGAAGTTGGCAACCATATTTTATCAAAGCTTTATATATCTACCAACACCTACAGTAAACATTAGGCATTTAAAATGCCAGCTGTGCACACAGTAGAACTTGATAAATGTTTATTGAATGTTGACTGGAAATAATTTAGTGATTTAATCCCCATTTTATGAAAGGAAGGAGGAAAACAAAGAAGAAAACTAGAGAGAGAATTCTATGTGAATTTTAGCAAATTATTGACACATTGAAAGAATCTATAGATGACAAATTGACTCATTACTCTTTTCTATGTGTAAGAACTTCAGAAATGGATATTTAGAGAAAAATAAAAAATGGAAATATTAATTATACTTACTTCTTTAACCTATTACAAGAGAAAACTCTTACAAATGGCAATCTAGATTATAACACTGAGTTTCTTCTAGCTATGATGAATCAGTCTATCAGCATTTATTAAGAACCTAATATGAGAGAGATACTGTACTAAGCACTGGAGACACAAAGAAGAGCAAAAGATAGCCCCTACCTTCAAGTTCACAATCTAATGGAGAAGACAATAAGCAAACACATATGCACAAACGAACTATATTCAGGATAAGCAGGAAGCAATAAACAGAGGAAAGACACCAGAATTAACAGGAAATGGATAAAACTTGCTTTAGAATACAGGATTTTAGTTGGGACTTGTAGAAGTTAGGGAAGCCAGTAGCCAGAGATGGAGAGAGCGAGCATTCCAGGCACAGGAGACAACTAGAGATAATGCCCTGAGCCCAGAGGGTATCTTTTATTTTATAGAACATGAATTAAGAAAAGAACACATTGGGGTGCATGATGTGAAAAAACTGGGAAGATAAGAAGAGGGCTAGGTTAATGAAGGGTTTTGAATACCAAACAGAGAATTTTGTGTTTGATTTTATGAGTTAAATTCTAGGATCTAAATTTAAATTTTATGGTTTTAATGATAAGAGAAAACATTTGGTCTTTTTTCTTCACCTTTTTGACTAAATGCAGATTTCTAATGGCCACCATAAATGAGGAGCTAGATCTTAAAAAAAAAATTAATTGGGCTAAAGACTTTTTACCAAAAGTTGTAGATTTTTTTCTTCATTGGGCTTATCAGTGATATGTGGAATACAGTGAAAAGTCACTGAAGTACAGAGTTGTATAAAACTTGCTTGTCAATTTCCAAAGGGATCCTAAATAAAATTTAGTAGATTTAGATGAGGAATAGCTATTGTGTGTTCTAGTGCTCCAAGAGTGAGAATTACAATGAGAAAAACTGAGAAGGGGAAATGTTTGATATGCTAAAGTTATCTTGTCTTGGGTTTTTGTTGTTGATTTTTTAAAAGTGATATCCTGAACAAATATGTGGAATTCAAGATTCCTTTGAAATAGTGGAAATTGTTTGGACTTATACATTTTTTTGGATAAATGTAAACTAACATTAACAAAGTGTGAATTATGTACTATCAACAGATGGACAGTGATATTTAATTATGTTGAGAGGGGTATTAAACAATTTATAAAACTAATCAACATAATAAAGATACTTACCAAATACTTTATGTTCAGTGCGGTTTAAATATTTTTTACATACATAAGGCAAGCCTGATTCACATTCATGACTTCGCCAGGACTGTGTCATCAAAGAATTAAATGTTCCACAGTGATGTTCAAGAAATGAGTCAAATTTTACATCTGAAAAAAACAACAGCTCTTTAAATCCCCCAAGAAAATAAAATTATTTAATCTAAAACATGTTCTTGGCATTTATTTATAAAGGTTTCAACTTAACAGGGACCTTATAGGTCAACTAGTCTAAACCCTGATTTAATAGGTTTAGAAATTGAGACTTAGATGTGCTGAGTGACTTCCCTAAGATCTCACACACACAGTAGTGAGTGGAAGACATGATATATCAACTAATACCACATCCAATGCTGTTTCCCCTATATCATATTGCTTATAGTGATTAATGTGACTCTTTAAAAAAATCCTACATGACATGTTAGTATCATTAATAATATCTTGAAAAGAAATGACTTGGAAGAGAAAAACAGTTAAGGTGATCTGCCAAATATTACACTAAATAAAGGGATGACTTTCTCAAATAGATAAATATTTTATAACTTGTTACTATAAAAGAATAGCTGACCTCAATTCTGGCTCTGACCCAAATTCTTTCTTCAACTTTGGGCAATTTGCCTAGCTTCTTGGCTTTTGATTGTTGCCTGGTATAAGGCAACATGTTTTTTTGCTTTGTAGTTCAATTTAGCTTTGGTGCATCTGGAAGTGCAGTTGATAGAGTGCTGGGCCTGAAGTTAGGAAGAGTTGAGTGCATCAGATACTTACTAGTTGTGTGACCCTGGGCAAATCATTTTGTTCTGTTTGCCTCAATTCCTCATCTGTAAAATGAGCTGGATTAGGAAATGGCAGACCATTCAAGTATCTTTGCCAAGAAAAATCTCAAATGGGGTCACAAAGTCCGACAAACAAAAATTAAGCTTTAATTGTATTGGCCAGTTCCTTTCAGGTTAGTGCATTTATAGACTTAAGAGACTTAGTAGATAAGTATTCTCCCCTGGAACTATATAGTCTAAAAGGCTTTTGGGGCAAAGAATATATGACTTCTTAAAATGAATACCCAAGGTAAACAGCATGTATATATCTCCCTTTCCCCAATCCTTCAAAATAGATCTCAGGACTCAAGTAATTTTTGCCCTCAAAGCTTTGAATGATGAGAGAAAAGTACTTGGACAGCCAGCTACAGATCTCTTACTTTAATAACAAAACTATTAAACCTTTGAGTTGGTATATTGTAGTATAGCTAAAAGCCAAAATAAGTACCTGGACTCCAGTTTAGGTAGGTGAGCGGAGTTCCATCTGACCACTGCCAGCCAGCAGTTGCATCCAATTGATTCAGACCTATCCACACATCCACTGCTTTAGTACTTAAATGTTCTGGAATGAACAGAGTGAATGGAATCACAGGTTTGAAAAAAAATTACCTTTCTTATTTTTCAGGACTTATGGGACATGGTGCTCTGAACTATATCTAATATAAAATACCAGTCTTCTGGTCACACATTATCACAGCCATGAGGATTCCCTACATAATTTTCCTAGAGGCTCTTACTATTTCAACAAGAGCAACATTTGAGTTAAAATGTATTTTCCCCCTATTATCTAAAACTTTAAAATTTTCATAACAATCTAGTATGTGGAACAATAGAAAACAAAAAGTACATGAGATGCTCTATGATTATAAACTTGAGTTTACTCTCATTTCTTTCTTTTAAAAATTAATGTTTTATTATTATTTTTGCTTTATATAACACATATTGCAATCATTTCCAAACATAATTCTCTTCCCGAACTCTAATACACACATAAATCATGACCCAATAATATCCAAAGTTAAATAACCTAATCTAGGCTCACTTTCACTTTCACGGGATTTACAGTCACCTGGGAGGATTTTGCATTGGTGGTTTAAAAGTTGAGGGAAGAAAGAAGGAAAAGAAAGAGTCAAAAGGGGTCACCAATGCATAACCTTTTAAAATATTTATGTATATATACTTTTTTCTTTTTGGATTTCACTTATGAATGATATAAGGGATTCTTATGAAAAAGCTCCCTTTAACAATACAAATCAGTAATTTCTCTGCAACTTATGGAAATAAATAATCATATTAAACTCTGAGGTTAAGTTGTTTATACAGGGTCACATAACTAGTATGTGTCAGAGGTAGGGTCTGAACCTCCCCAAACATTTCCTAAGTGCCTATTATGTGGCAGATACTGTTCTTGACACTGAGGATGTAAGGATATAAATGAGATAGTACTTGCACTTATAAGGAGATAAGATATACAGATTTATAAGTAAATACTATATATACACATATACACAATTGAATAAATACAAAAATAAATACAATGTCTTCTAGGGAAAGAGGACACTAGCAATGGAAGGAAGGGCAGCATCAAGAAAAGCTTCATGGAGAAAGTGGTGCTTGAGCTGAAAAAGAAAAGGTAGGAGGGAAAGGAGAAGGACAGAAAAAGAGAGAAAAGCCTTTAGAAGTTCTGAGCACAAGGAGAATGACATTGACTACAGATTCTGAGGACAAAAGTCTTCAGATTGATTTTGGATGCTGATATGCATATATTGTGGCATATAGTACCCTCTTCCCCAAACACATACTATCTCAAAAGATTTCTGGCTCGATCTCAAGCTTTATTTGTATTGTTGGTGTCCCATGATTTATATTCAGCCCCCTCTCTAAATTCTGAACTCTTTCTTTTAAAAAACTTTTTATTTTCAAAACATATGCATGGATAATTTTTTCAACGTTGACTCTTCCATAGCCTTGTGTTTCAGATTTTCTCCTCCTTCCCTCCACCTCCTTCACTAGATGGTAAGCAATCCAATATATGTTATGCATGTTAAAATATATGTTAAATCCAACATGTATAAACATATTTATACAATTATCACGCTGCATAAGAAAAATCAGATCAAAAAGGAAAATAAATGAGTAAGAAAACAAATGCAAAAAACCAACAACAAAAAGAGTGAGAATATTATGTTGTGATCTACATTCAGTTCCCACAGTCCTCTCTCTGGGTATAGATGGCTCTCTTTGTCACAAGATCATTGGAACTGGTATCAGTCATCTCATTGTGGAAGAGAGCCATGCCCATCAGAACTGATCATCATATAGTCTTGTTGTTGTCGTGTACCATGGTCTCCTGGTTCTGCTCATTTTGCTCAGCATCATTCCATGCAAGTCTCTCCAGGCCTCTCTAAAATTATCCTCCTGGTCATTTCTTATAGAATAACAATATTCCATAACATTCATATACCATAACTTATTCAGCCATTCTCCAACTGATGGTCATCCACTCAGTTTCCAATTTCTTGCCACTATAAAAAGGGCTAAATTCTGAACTCTTGCCTGAACTCTGATTTGTATTCCTTACATGACTTAGCCCCTGAGCCTTCCCTCCTCTCCCTAGTATCCTAAGTCTGGTATCATACTTTTGAATTCCTCTCAGACACAGGACCTGTCATGTCCCTGAATCCACAATACCTGCCTTCTCTTCTCTGCCTTGACTGACCTCCTTACTGGAGGTAACCTCCAGCCTATCTGACTTAGAGAACCTACAAAGGCACCCCTTCTTGCTAGCTGAACTCTCAGAAGTCCTGATGCTTGTACTGAGGTCCTGATCCTTGTTCTTATTAGCCAGCCTGATCCTATGCCCAAGTGTCAGAGGAAATGAACCTAAATGATCTAGGATTGACGCCTGGAGCTGTTCTGACTGCAGGCCAATCATTAAACGTCTGTGCCTCAATTTTTTAATCTAGAGATTGAAAGGGTCGGGCTAGATTTTAAGGTTCCTTTCCAATCTACAACTATGATCCTGTGTTATCACAGACTCTATAGAGAGAATCATACATCTAAAAATTCAATGTACAAACCACCCAAATGTTTCTTCTAAGATACAAAAATGTCACTTTAGATAAAAACAGGTGCCACAAATATCTAATTTATCAAACTGTGAAGTCTCTGTTTCAACTTGATAATTGAACATTCAGTGTTGCTTTGTATATTCACTTCAAAGTGACATTTGAAGAAGCAAACTGATTTAGACAAAAATCCAGCCTACTATTAAAACAGTGTTGAGGAATAGCATTCTTCATTGATCTGTGATGCTTTTCACCATCTCAGAGAAAATAATAATGGTTAACAAAAAAAATTCAAATGTGATTCTCCCTCCTTTAGTTTTTGATGGATGCAAATGACACTTGAAATAAGGATAGCAAAGAGCACTTCTTTCTGGAATAACATACTAAAATCAGGCAATGCATAAATCAGCACAAGGGATTAAGCAAGTGTAGGCTGGCTATGGATCAAGGGCAAGAGTGCCTTAGCTAAGACAAAGACAGATACTGAGACAGAAGGGACTGATGCACAGAATGAGAGACAACTACCGGGAGAAACTATCTAGGATTTTAGACAGCTCCCCTTGGAAAAGAAGTTCTGACAATGTTCTAATTCAGTCTGAAGGCTTTTATCCTCAGAATCCAAGGTTCATTTTCATCCTTGGGGTCAGATCTCCTGAGGATTCTTCTTTCTCCTGCTATAATTATGGCTCTGACAGGCAGGTTAACCCCAAAGACAACACACCAATGATAAATATTACCACTGTGTGAGATGGCAGAATGAGACTTTAGCTATGAGACATAATGGTGAGTGATATTTATAGAACTATGCCAAAATACTACAGGAGACAACTTAGCCTCATTTTACCAAAGAGAGAAGTTTCCTAAACTTGATATGGGCTAACAATGAACACACTAAATAAAAACAGAACAGTGTACACGTGGGAAGTACCCTGCCAAGTTACTTAATTACATGCTAATGTAACTAATGCACTGTGTCCTTCTTAAATTGGTTAATCAGCATTACTTTCAATAGCATGCATCTGAAAGGTACTGGGGTCATAGTGAGAGAATGGAAAGAAAAAAAAGAGGGGCATATTGATAATGAAGGGGAAAGTCTTAGAGTCTATATTTGAAAACTTTAAACCATATAAGGAAAGAAATTAACTTAACCTTATATAAAAAAAAAGATGCTTTTTACTAAAAACCTATTCAAAGTGATCTTCACT
Organism: Myrmecobius fasciatus; assembly: GCA_023553655.1. Lineage (NCBI taxonomy): Eukaryota > Metazoa > Chordata > Mammalia > Dasyuromorphia > Myrmecobiidae > Myrmecobius > Myrmecobius fasciatus. The sequence continues at coordinate 20,568 of JAJPUD010015633.1, read as the reverse complement.
AAACCGGAGTCTGAAAATATCACCTCTCCCCTCTTTTATTCAAAAAACTCTAGTGGTTCCAAAATCAGACATTAAACCCTTCTGTTTGGAATATAAAGCCCTTCACAACTTAGACCCATCCTTTCTGGTCTGCTTACATCAGAGATGTTAAACTGGGCCTACAAAACACTGCAGTAAGACCAGAACCAGACTAAAATGTAATTGGGAAATATTTAACAAAATAAATATAAATACAAAAAATATAATAAAGCATAGATGATGTTAATTTGTGATTTTCTTGAAGCCTGAAGGGGGTCCCTTTTTTTCAGTTTGACATCATAGGCTTATTATTTACTTCCTTTTATTTCTTTTATGATCCAACCATTCTAGCCTACTTGCCATTCTTCATATACAACACTTCACCTTTAAATGCTTTTGCACTGGCCATCTTCCATTTCTGGAATGCTTTTTCTCCTTGCCTCCCAATTTTCCTGACTTCTTTCAAGACTCAGCTCAAATCCTGTTTTCTATAGGCATTGATAGTCTTATCTTTCTTTCTCCAACTGCTACTTTCTTCTCTTTTTGATTAGTTTCCATCTATTTCTTGTTTCTTCCTTTTTCTTTCTTTCTCTTTTTTTCTCTCTCTCTTCCTTTCTTCCTTTTTTACCTAATCAATTAGCGAGATATCCTGATAGATTATTTTTTTGACTGAATAAACTATTTATGTACTTATTCTTTTTTGTGGACTTTCCTAATATTTTTTCCTTTTTTTAAATTTTATTTTTATAACAACCTTTTATTTTTCAAAATATATGCAAAGATGGCCTGATAAATTCTTAAAGTACATTTAGGTAAAATGGATTATAGTATTATAATCTTGAAAGTACTTACCATAATTGTAAATTATTTTGTGACATTGCATATTATCTCATTTTGTTATTGATATTTATTTTGTATATATGTTTCCTTAGCTAGATCTGGCCATTTTTGATGGCAGGGGCCACATGTCATTTGTCTAGCAGGCCCTGCAGAGCCTATCACAAGGTTTTGAACAAAGCAGGTGTTCAGTAAGTTTCTATTAAATAAGTAAATGGAAATTTACTCTAGTAAATGGACATCTGTGGTTACCCAAGGGCATATGGGAGTTCTCTTCTTGCCACAAGGTCACCTTATTTACAATTTGATTTTCAGAGAAGAAACTGAGGATGGTTTCCCAGAGAATCAACTGGGATAATAAGTAATATGGAAGTCTATGATTATAGGAAAACCACTTCCAATTAAAAAAAAAAAACACCAACACCCCCCCCCTGCCATTTTATCCCCACATTATTTTTATAAGCATGGCTTTACATGAAATAGAATAGAATTACTGATAGCAGTTTTTGGACATAAATATGGACCATTTATCTACTTACGTCTTATAAATTTTTCTTCTGAACCATCCATGATACTCAGTAAATCACCTCCTTGCATCTTACATGAAGAATGGGCCTCACTCCAAGACAGGATAGAAAAGAGATTGAATTGGTAACAAATATGTGTGCTAGGATCCTTCTCCCAGAAAACTTCACAACTTATTGCTGTGGAAGCTAAAAACAAAGTCCATTAGAAAAACTCTTAGTGCCTCTGTTCAGTAATACCGTACACATAGCTTGACAAAACTGATACCTAATCAATTAGCTACATATCAGGATAGATTTTCTTTTTTTCTTTTTGATTGAATAAAATATTTATGTTCCTATTCTTTTTTGTGGACTTTCCAAGTAGTTTTTCCTTTTTTAATTTAATTTTTATAATAGCCTCTTATTTTTCCAAATACATACAAAGATGGCCTGATAGATTCTTAAACTACATTTAGGTAAAATGGATTATAGTATTACAATCTTGAAAGGCAAAATATGTAAATCATCATGGTCTTTATCCCTAATTAGCTCTTCATGACCAAGTCCCTGTATTACTACTTTGGATTAAATGGACTCATCTAAGAATATAAATGAAAATTTCAATGATGAGGTTATGATCCTTTCTTTTAAGCCTTAATTATGAAGCAATTTATTCATAGAAAAGAGGTGACATATGTGTTCATATCAACAGCAGGGTTCATGTAAAGTGCTTCCACTCTGAATCTTTACTCCTAATACATAGTGATATAAAGGTTCATGTTTGATGTAACTAGCTTGGAATTTTTTTAAAGTATTTAGCAATAACATCTTTGGTTGTATGGTATCTAGAAAGTCCTTACAGTATAAATAAATCACTTCATATTTATCTTATTTAACAATAGCTAAAAATCTATGTTTATATTGCATACATTATATCAATTGAATTAAGGCTTTCAAGTAAACATTAAAACTGGAACTCTGACAAAACAGTTTAGGAAAGGCAACTCCTTCAGCCAAAGGGGAGATGTATAAAAATCCACTTTCAAGAAGCTAGCCAAAAATTTCATAACATGATAAGTTAATAAACCACACAAAATGGGGCCTGGAATTTCCCATGGAACTTGAAGGAATCCATATCAAATTGGGATGATATTTACACTATTTTTTTTTAAATCATGAACAGAGGTGAACAAGGAAAAACAGCAATGAAATCCCCCCCCCCAGCTATAGCTTTCTGAAATAACACCACAAGTATTTTAGAGTGCTAAAAATGCTAATTAAGCCAGAATAAGCATACAACTGGTGGGATGCAGTATATAATTCAGTTCCTTGATTAGAAATGAAAAAAAATAAATATAGTATAAATTCAGAGGGAACAGAACCAAATGAGAACTAGAGAAGTAATGGAAGGCTTCTTGGAAGAAGGGCAATATAGACTATATCCTGAAGAATGAGATTTGGAAAGGCAGAAAAGAAATGAAAGAGTATTATAGGCATATGGAATAATGTAAGCAAAATTGGAGAAGTAGGAATAACCATGGTCCAGAAATTGTAAGACAGTGAGCATAACTCATCCTTAGAAAAGGATAAGTATGGGAAAATAAATTTGGTTTAGGTTTTATTGGGTTTTATAAAAAAATGTAGAGAAAACTGGAGTTGATGCTGTAAAAAACAAGGATCTGGGAAAGAGTTCAACGAATTGATGCAAAGTGAAATAAGCAGAACCAGGAGAACATTGTACACAGGAACAGTAATACTGTATGATAAAACAGCTAAGAATGATTTACTTATTCTATGCAATGCTTTGATCCAAAACAATTCCAAAGGACTCATGATGAAAAATGCTGTCTGCCTCCCAAAAAAGATTTGGAGTCTGAATGTATATTGAAGCATACTAATTTTTTTGCTTTCTGAATTCTTTTCATGATTTTTTTCCTTTATATTTGTCTTATTTCACAACATAACTAATAATAGCAATATGTTTTATATGACTGAACATGTATAACCTATATAATATTGCTTATTGTTTTAGGAAGGGAGAAAGTGAGGGAAAAAGGGAAAAAATTTGTAATTTAGAATTTTTCTTTAAAAAATGAATGTTAAATTAACATGTAGTAGACTTCCTGCCATCTAGGGGAAGGTTGGGGACTGGAGGGGAAAAATTTGTAACGGAAAACTTTGCAAGGGTCAATGTTGAAAAATTACCCATACATATATTTTGCAGATAAAAAGCTTTAATAAAAAAAGTGAATATTAAAAATCACCTTGACATGTAAGTAGGGAAAAAATAAAATATGTAAAAAAGATAAGGAACTATTAAAAATTTTTTAGTAAAAGAGTTAATAGTACATACAGGATATTTAGAGAAAATTAATCTGGCAGTATTGATTGTTATAAAGGGAAAATGGATATTGGAAGATAAATCTCGATATAATCTAGGCAAGGTAAGAAGAGTTTGCATCAAGGGAGTGGCTATGGAAGTGGAGATGAAATATTGAATCACATTGGGAAATGGGAAATAATCATAATAAGATGACAAGTTATTGAAAGTTTCTGTTTGAACTGTGTTGCCATGATAAATCTGTTTCCATAAAACATTTATAAATCTGTAAATGCTACATTAGGGGTTTTGAAATTGTTTTGAAATCCTGACTCTGACATCCATGTGACTTTTTTCAAATCACTTAATCTCTCCAAGCCTCAGTTTCCTCATTTGTATAATGAATATATTGGGATAGATTCAATTCAATAAATATTTATTCTGGTTACTAATAATGTTAATAACAAGCTAATATTTGTATAGGACTGTGAGGTGTGCAAAACACTTTATAAATGTAATCTCATTTTATCTTCACAACAACCCTGAGAGACCTATGCTATTATTACTCATTTTGCAAGAGTAAGGGATAACAGGTATATATGTCCATATGTCACAATAAAATTCTCAAGTTGTTTACAGAAATCAAAAAAGACCCTGAGGATGTGGAGAGGACAACCTATGCTGAATTTAAGGGAGGACACAGGCAAGAGTCTCATTGTGGATGGGCAGCCATGGATGCTTTGTTATATGTAGAGGCAGCTTGGTGGTCTGGAGGATAAAGCACTCATCTTGGAATCAGAAACACCTAAAATTCAAATTTAGCTTCAGACACTTTCTAGCTTAAAAGCTGTATGACTTGGCTAAGTCACAACCTAGATCTGGCATGTAATAAATATTCATTTCCTTCATTCCTTTATCATTGAAGAATAAGATAACAAATCCATTTGGCTTTTAACTGCTGAATGCTGCCATTTGAGTTTTTAAGCTAGGCCCAAAATAATCAGTATGAGGACCTCTATCCACAAAGACAGATCTGTAATTTGTCTCTTGTTGCCTAGAACACTGAAAGCTTGATGATTTGTTCAGTAATATACAGTGTTTGAGGTTGAATTGAAATCCAGACCTTCTTGACTTCAGATCCAGGGCCCCATTTACAATGCCATGCTGTTTTTTAGGACAGACTGCATTTCCCCTCCCTCCCCCTTGTTCTTTAATAATTGGATATATTTTATTCTACAAAGCTCTGTTAGAAGATGCTATCTATGATGGTAACAAGAGCTATAAAACTCTTTAGCATGCCAAAATACACTGTGCTTTTATATACCATGTAGTATTTTTATGCCAAAAGAATTAACAGATATGAAGAATAACTAAGAAAAAGAAAGTCAACATGGCCTAATAGACAGAGACTCAGGTTCATATTCAGGAAAACTTGGGTTAAAATTCTACCAACCTTTGTTATTTCATGATTGTATCATCCTATGCAAGTCATTTAACTCTTTAGTGAATCCAGACAACTGCCCAAGACCATAATTTATGGAAGTTACCTATTTTCACTGCTAAAAGAAATTTTCTCAACTCCAGCAGCATTGAAAACATAAGTAGAACAAAAAAATAAATAAAACAAAAGTCTAGGCTAAAAATATATAAGAACTTAAATGTAGTAATGACAAATAAATATAACAGAATCAGAAAAAAATAACATATACATTAATTATCACAATGTAAAATAATAATATTCAAAGCAGCAAAATCTATAAAAAGAAAAAGTTCAGATAAGTATCTGGAAGTAAATAGGGCATTTTTGTTGCTGTATTATTGACAATTATATAATTATTTTAACAAAATAAAAAATTAACAAAAATTATGTTATCTGAAGAATATAATGAGATTTATAGTTTTGTAAGTGATTACTTTCTATTCTTGTTTGCTATTTTTGTTGATGATTAGCAAGTTTGGAATAAATTTTTAAAAACTTTATAAAAGTGTCGTTCTTGGCTCATACCCTTACTAGCAGTTCTAGTTGGAGAGGAAATTTTCCCTTGCTTCTCATGCTTCTTGATATTTATTTCAAATTTTCAAATCACTCTTCTGTAAAAATAACCTAAAAGCCTCTTTGCTGGGTTTGACTGGCCTTTGAAATATGCTGATTTTAAGAACATGCTTATGTACTGATTTGTACTGTAATCCATCATCTTCTATGTGCACACTCTCTTTCCCCAGCTGGATCACATCTTACACATCTCAGTATTCCTAGCACAGTGCGCCTGGCATTGATTTTGAATATAGCATCTCAATAAATGTTGAGCCAAACTTGGCAGGGTCCTTACAGGCCATCTAATTCAGTCCCCTCACTTTATGAGGAGGAAATTAAGGCCCAGAGTTGTTAAATAACTTTTCTAATGTCACATGGGTAGTAAGAATCAAAGATGGCACATGAACTTGAGTCTACTGGCTCCCAAGCCAGAACTTTTCAATTTCATCAGCCTGTTTTTAGTGACAGTGATTTTTTTTTACATGTCCTAATAAAGCCAGGTTTTTCTATATTGTAGATTAAAATTTTATTTTTGGGGGAGACCTTGGGGTAGTCTTTTACCTATAGTGATATAACTCCCCAGTCACAAAGTCCACTGATATGAGACTCTCTCTTTATTGGTAGGATATGAATATCCTGTCCTATGTAAAAGGCAAAGTAGAATTGGGAGGAAGAAAAGAGACAAAATCTAGGCATCTGAGACTGATGGGCAGTCAGGCACATAAGAGAGAGTCAGGCACAATAAAGGGTGCTTACCAAAAATTAGGGATCACAGATTTATAGATACAAGGCAGAGCTAGATCCATTGGTTTAACGCTCTTATTTTACAGATGAGGATATTGAAGCCTTGAGGTGTGAAGTGCCTTGCTCACTGTCACATGTATTTAATTGGTGTAGCTAGGATATGAACCCAATAAGTTCCTAAATTTCAAATTCAGGTAGTTTTTTTCTATTGCTCCACCCTAGAACCACCTTGAATTTTCAGGGTGAAAGACATGGCAGTCAAAAACCAAATTTAACCACTTGCTAATGCAAGTTAAGTAATATGCAGACTAAGTCCTTTCTCATCATCTTAAGTAATCAAAACCAACTTTTTCCAAGGGGTAAATGGACCTGCCAATTTAGCACATTGACATTCAATGAGACATTCTGCTAGGTTATGTTGGGAGTAGGGACAGGGTGGTGACAGTACTGCTATTCTTACTCTTCATCTACCCTTGCCTCTTACTTCCATCCAAATTCTTCTTTTTCCGTGTCTATCTCTTTCTCTCCACTTTTAAACCCTTGATCAGGCAGACTTTGATAAGGGTTAGAATCAGAGTTGGTTTGGCCTATGGGATGGCTCCAGCCTCCTAGTTAGAGACCCTAATTTCAGCTCTCCCCTTCCAAACTAAGGTCCTTATAGCTACTAAAAGAGTCTGGCCAACTTACAGATTTGACCTCATCGTTCCTGTAATCAGAAATCTTTATTGGTTCCTGTGACCTCTAGGATAAAAATACAAATTCAACTTGATATTAAAAACCCTTCACACTGTGGCTACAGTCTACCTTTCCTCACTCCCCTTCATACAATCTATGTTCTAGTTAGATTGGTATTTATGACACCTCATTTGCCAGCAAAACTAGAAAACTCAACTTTCAAATATCTCTCCTCGGTGCCTTTGTGTACACAGTCCTGCGTGCTTGCAATGTGCTCCCTCTATATATTAGAATCAGATGAAAAGGCAATCTTATAAGAAACTTTCCACCTCATTTCTCTCTTCAGATGATATTGTATACATTTATCTCCCCAGTAGAATTTAAGTTCCTTGAGGGCAGGGACTATTTTTCACCTTATCTTCATATTCCCTAGCACACTGGCTTACAAATAGTAGATGTCTATAAATGCTTGATGAATTTTGAATTGAATTGAATCCCCTCACAAGGTCCCACTTTCCTCCTGGATGCTGGCTTGCGGGGAAAGGGGCATTTCCTCGAGGCGGCCACAAGGTGGCCCATTGACTCTTTACACAGTCACTAAGAGGTAAATCTGTGAGTGAGATTGCAGGAGAGTCCCACCAAATTGACCAAAGTTATTGAACTCTCTCTGCTCAATCTTTCCTCCTCATTTCACCAATTTAGACAGCAGGGTAAGGGAGAAGGGAGTAGTAAGCCCATCTTAATCTCAGATGTCTAGATTTTGTCAAATAAGAGTGATTTAGGGGCCAGCAAAACCTGCCTTTTCCATGGGAAAGAGCCATCACCAACAATGAACTACCTGCAGTTATTGGCAGCCTTCTCTTCTTCAAGGTCTAGCTCAGGTTCCACCTCCTCCATGAAGCCTTCTCTTTCTCTAACTAGAAGTAATCCATACTTCTCTGAAGTTCTTAAATCACTCTGCTTGACTGTGTATGTGTATATATATATATGTATGTATAATCACATCCTCACTCGCTATAGTTCTTGTGTTCAAGTCCAATCCACCTCCACTCCCCACCTCCCAAACAGATTGTAAACTTCCAAAGGGCAAGAACTGTATTTTTAATGCTTATTTTGCCAATATTTAAAATCTTTTACTCTGTTCAAACTCTAGAATACTGATTTTATTGGTGTGAGAATTTCCTCCACTGGTATATATAAAATTATAGCTTCTCTAACTATGACCTAGCAGAAAGTTTCATTCAATTCAGTTCAATTCAACTCCTTTGTGAATTAGCAGTAAGTTTTGTGAGTTAATGCAGTGAAGAAAAAAAAGGTAAAAACTCACCTTGTAGCCAACCTTCTGGTGGAGCTTTCCTCTCCCTACCTCAACTGGTCCTTATATTAAACACCAACTATGTGTATGGGATTGCAAAGGAAGCAAAAGATAGATACATCCTCAAGGAAGTGACAATTCAGTGGCAGGGGTAGGGGGAGAGACAAACAAATATGTATAAAATATTGTGTTGTCCAGTCATTTTTTCAGTTATCTCTGACTTCCCATGACTCTATTTAGGGTTTTTTTGGAAGAGATACTGAATTGGTTTGCCTTTCTCTTTGCTAGCTTATTTTACAGATGAGGAAACTGAGGTAAACAGGGTTAAGTAACTTGCCCAGGGTCATACAGCTAATATGTATCTGAGACCAGTTATGACTTCAGGAAGATGAGTCTTCCTGACTATAGGTCTGACCCTATCCACTGCACCATCTAGCTGCCCTGTACAAACCATACATAGGACAATTAAGAAATAATGAACAGAGAGCACACATTAGAATTAAGAGGGGTTAGGAAGGCTTCCTGTAGAAGATGGGACTTAACTCCATGAGATAATACAAAGTGAAATGCACTGTGTACATAGTAATAGCAATGTTGTGGGATGATCAGCTGTGAATGGCTTTGCTATTCTCAGCAACACAATGATCTAAGAGCAATGTCATAAAAATGCTAGCCACACCAAAAGAAAGAACTGATTGTGTCTGAATACAGATTGAAACGTACTTTTTTTTTTCTTAAGGTTTTTTTTTTTGAGGGGGAGATCTTTGTTTTCTTTCTCAACATGACTTTTTTGGAAATGTTTTGCATAAATTTACATGTGCTTTCTCAGTGGGGAAAGGTTGAGGAGGAAGGAAGGGAGAGAATCTGGAACTTAAAAGTTTTAAGAAACAAATGTTAAAAATTGTTTTACATGTAACAGGGAAAAATAAAATATTAAATTAAAAAAAAGATAGGACTTAGGTCTTAAAGGAAGTCAAGGAGAAAGCAATAGGGAGAGATAAGGAAGAGAACATTCCAGGCATGGCAGATAGCTTGAGAAAATGCTCTGAATTGAGAGATGGAGTGTCTGTTGATGAAATAGCGAGAAGACTAGTTTCATTAAATAATACATGGAAGAGAGTAAAGTATAAGAAGACTGAAAAGGTAAGAGAGAACTAAGTTATGAAATGCTTTGAATGCTAAACAGAGGATTTTGTACTTGATCCTAAAAGAGACAGAGTCACTGGAGTTTACTAAATGAGAGATGGTGGGATAATGACATGGTTTGAATTGTACTTTAGGAAAATCACTTTAGTGGCATAATGGAGGATGGATTGGAGTGGGAAAGGAATTTGAGACTTACCAGCAGGCTTTTGCAGTGGTCCAGTAATGAAGAAAAAGACCTGCACCAAAGCAGAGGCAGGGTCAGAGGAGAGAAAGGGGCATATTCAAGAAATGTAAAGGTGAAATTAATAGGTCTTAGCAACAGATTGGATATAGAAGATTGAGGAGTACAGAATTATAAGCTTGAGGAACTGGAGGATGGTAATGTCCTCTATAGTTGTAGGGAAGACAGGAAAGACATAGGGTTTAGAGAAAAAGATAATGAGTCAATATATTGAGACTAAGGTGTCTATTGGACAGCCAGTTTGAGATATATGAAAGGCAGTTGTAGATGTGAGACTGAAGGTCAACAGAGAGACTAGAGCAGATTAAGTAGACTGGAGAACCATAAGCACAGAGATGGTAATTAAATCCATGTGAAATGATAAGTGAAGTGTTATATAGAGAGAAGATAGAGGGGCTCAGAAAAGACTCTCAAGCACCCCCTCCCATCAGTTGATATGATCTGGATGAGGATCCAGGAAAGGAGACTGAAAAATAATGATTAGATAGATGGAGGAGAATCAGAAAGGAAACCTAGAGAGAAGAAGCTGTTAAGAACAGGGTGACCAATAGTGTTAAAGGATGCAAAGAGGTCAAGAGAATAAGAGTTGAGAAAATATCTCTGGATTTTGCTATTAAGAGATCATCAATACCTTTGAAAAGATCAGTTTTGCTTTAATGATGTCAGAAGCCAAACTGTAGAAAGGAGAATGAGAGAAGTAGAGGCATAGCTTTTTAAAGGCATATAGTCACAAAGGACAGAAGATACAGGATGATGGCAGAGAGAGAAAGACCTAGGATGGAGAGGACATGGCTGTGTTTATAGGCAAAAAGGGAATGAGCCAGTAGATAGGGAAAGATTGAAAATAAGTGGAAGAGAGTGTGAACAATCTGTTGAAAGAGACAGGAAGCAATGGAATTACTAGAGCAGGTAGAAGGGTTAATCTTGGTAAGGAATAAAGCCACTTCATCATGTGAGACAAGGTGAAAGAAGAAATAGTGGCAGAAAACATATAAGCTCATCATATAAAATGAAGGAGGACCTCATGTTGAATAATCTCTGTTTTTTTCTGTGAAATATGAAGCAAGGGACTTAGTTGAGAGAGAGTGGGCAGGGGAATCATGAGAAGTTTGAGGAGGGATGAAAAGATCTGAAGAGATACTGTAAAGTATGGGATACTGAGTTGATAAGGTAAGTACAGAAGAATTGCCTAACATTGGTGAGGCTCCAGTTGAGGTTGTGTAGCATAAATGATTGCATGATTTTTTTCTATCTTCATTCAGTAACATGTATGTAGGAATCAAGGTGACCAAGGGGGGAAGTAATCCAAAGCTGAGGGCATAAATGATGTTATGGTAAGAAGGTTAGGGATTCAAGAAGAGCTCAATATAGGGGAAAGAGGAGAGAATAGCTAATGCAGAGGAGATGGCTTACAAGAGAATTTAGGAGTGATTGAAAATAATGATACAAGGAGATCATTATACACAGCAACAATAATGCTATATGATGATTAGTTCTGATGGACATGGCTCTCTTCAACAATGAAATGTTTCAAACACCTTCCAATTGTTCAGTGAAGAAAGCCATATACACCCAGAGAGAGGGATGTGAAATGTGGACTATAACATAACATTTTCATGCTCTCGATTGATGTTTGCTTGCATTGTGTTTCCTTTATCTGATATTTCTTTCTTGTAGATATGATTTTTCTTGCACAACAATGATAAGTGTGGAAATATGCATACATATATTTGACTTGTCAAGTATTTTAATATAATTAACATGTAGTGGATTTCCTGCCATCTAGGAGAGGGGAGGGGACTAAGGGGGAAAAATTTGTAACTGAAAGCTTTGTAAGGTTCATTGTTGAAGAATTACCCATACATATATTTTACAAATAAAAAGCTTTAATAAATAAAAAAATAAAATAAAATAAGAAAGTAATGATACAGGTTTGGTAAGGGAAGGCAGAGGAAGAGATGAAAAGTCAATGGAGTATAGAGCAGGCAAGGGGATTTTGGAATTCTGGAATGTGGAGGTGGGACATTTTAGTGTAATGGCAAGATCACGACTGACTATAATCATCTTTCTGTATGATAGAAGAGGGTTGGAGGAGTTCTTGGGAAGTGACTAGATTAAGAAACTGAGTAGTTAAGGTGTTTGAGGTTAATTCAATGTGTATGTTGAAGTCCCCTAGTATGAAGACAGGAGTTGAAGAGGAGAGATAAATTATAATCCACGTACTAACTTCAAGGAAGAAAAGAAAGTAATCCGAAGTTGTATAGACAAGAGTTACCAGGATTTTGATTGGGCGGTAAATAAGAATAACATGAACCTCAAAGGAAGAGAAGTTACTGAATAATGGAGGGAGGGGGAAGAACTTGGAGGTGGCAATGGAGAACATGGAGCATTCTAACTCTCTCACCTTGACTAGTGACCCAAGAAGAATAAGTGAAAATATGATCAGTACTGAAAAGGATTTCCATGGAGACTGTGTCATCAGACAACCATGATTCAATAATAACTCATAGATGGAAGAAGTAGGAGATAAAAAGATTTAGCATGAAGGGAAATTTGTTGCTTATGGAACAGGCATTTCACAGGGTACAATGGAAGGGTTAGGTAGCATGTGATTGACACTTTGGAGTGAGAGAGTTGAGGAGGATGGGAATAAGGAATTGAGAGATGGAAAGTGAGGAATGAGGTTTGGATGATGACTTACAGGTATTCAAAATTACTGGGATGTGAAAGATATGAGCAGGTAGAAGAATGTTTATCATTAAGTGAAAGGTGCTGCTTCATTTCTCCAAGAAGTCTGGAAATTGAACTGGAAACAAGTGAAGGATGAGATTGGAGGTACATGGTCAGATGATTAGACAGATTCAGCTTCAATATTCCTCTTACCTCCAAAAGATAGAGATTAATCAGGGAAGGGTGCAGCATGAAGCAGAAGCAGAATCTGAACAGAAGGAAAAAAAGTTTGGTTCTCCATCACCTTTTTTCATCTTTTTTTCTTCAAGGCCCAACAACATCAGGAGATAAAATGTCTGAGGTAAGAAGAAATGTTTCTCCTCTTTGCACTTGAGGTTCTATACATCCAGGTCGGGGGTGGAGGGGGAAGAGGAGGGGAAGGATAGGGCAGTTACCTTGTCCTAGCACAGATGGAAGTCCTTGCTTTGGGGCAGATAGAAGATACCAAGCCCAACCCCTTGCCATCTTCCCTCAGGTGACAGACTGCACCCAGCAGGAAATGAGAGGTTGGAGGCCTTTGGTCAAAGGAATGCTTGGCTCCTTTTCTCACCTGAGGAAGCTGGAAGTCAGCAGACTTCTAGACAGGCAATCTGTCATTAGGTCTGTCCAGGAAAGCTTCCAATTCATTTGTGTCATTGAATATTTCCTACCACGTAGGACATGCCAAAGAGTGTATCTTCCTGGCATAATCTTAGAAAAGGACTCTTTAACATGAGTTCCACAGACCCCCAAAAAGAGCCTTGGATAGATTTTAGGGGGGTCATGTGAGCTTGGATAGGAAAAAAAATCTCATCTTTATTTTCTCTCTCCTCTAACTGAACTTGATCATTTCTTTCTATTGTGAAGGACGATAATAAGCCACAAATAGTATTAGCAGCACCTGTGACTTTATTACCCAAAAAGTCATAGATTTTTTCTAATCCCATTACAGTGGTTGCAGTTATTTAAAAATATTGTCTGTGTTCATTGCAGCTTCGAAATTACTGTAGCTATCAGATTTGTGGCTAGATCGCATGTGATTGAAGTCTTCTTGTCTACATTGATGTATTGAATATAATTGGCTTCCTTCATAATCCTATGTATTGTATTTTATTTTATGCATTTAAAAAACATTCTTCTTAGAATAGGTCCATAGAGTTCACCAGATTTCCCAAGAGATCCATGATATTGTAATGATCAAGAATCCTTAATCACCTCCACACTATAGTGAAGCATTAGAAAAGAACCTCACACATAGTAGATACTTAATACGTGTTTGTTGAATTAATGTGCTTCCTCTTTGAAAGCAGCAGGTCTAAAATGTAAAAGAGCATTGGTCTTTCATGGAAGAAGGATGAAGTTGTCAGTAATGACTCTACAAGTCCCCTGAATGTTTGAAAACTCACAGACACAGAAACAGCCCTTGAATACTCATCAATATTTTGTTTTGTTTTGCTTCCTCAAAGATTCTGGGATTTTTCAACATGTTTCCTGTTCTAATCAAAGCTCACAACATTCCTGCTTTTAGTGTCACACCAGGATATCAAGATTAGGTTAAGTCAGCTGTGCTGAATCCAAACTATAAATTAAATGAAATCTCTCATAATCTGAAGGGAAAAAAAAAGAACTGGGGGAAATCACCTTTTCCCATACTCATAAAAATCACTAAGTTAAAGGAACCCTGAATAGAACCCTGAATAGTTATGGAATTAGAGAAATACAAGATAGGAGGGAGCTTGCTATTTTTGATGTCTAATCCAACTTCCTATCTCTATGCAATGGGAAGTTAGGTGACAGAACTGAGAAACATCTAAGTTTGAATATTGTATCAGATACTTATTAGCTATGTGACCCTGAGTATTCCCTTAATCTTTCTAAGCCTCAATTTCTTTTTTGTAAAATTGTGATAATAATAACATCTACCTTGCAGGGTAGTGACAAAGAACAAAGTACACACACACACACACACACACACACACACACACACACACACACACACCCCTTAAGCAAAATTGCTCAAAAATGCTATTTTTATTCAATTTTAACAATCACCACTATCTTAATGATGTAACTTGGTATACACCAAGGAAGCATTAGGCCAATGTGCAAGCTGTTGATGGAAGCCCCACAAAGAAAAACAAAACAAAACAAATACTAGCTGTCCTTAAGGGTGTTACATTCTAGGGGTAAGTAGGTTAGGCATAATGTGCCCTGATAAGTAAATGCTGGGTAATAAAAGTATAAAAAAGTGTAAAAAAAGTTTAGAGCCCTACTTTCTGTTTTTTAGAATAATTTCAGATTCCATCACAATTGTTCATATATTCAATTCCATTTTCAAAAATTTAAATTTTTTGTTGGTTCTACTTTGAATTCTGAATTTTTTATGCTTCATATAATAATTTAAAGTAGATTAAAATCGACAAAAACAGACAATTGCGGCAGCTTGTGTCTTTGTACTCTCTTTCTAGTTGTGCTTTCCATATCATACTTATCATCTTAATAGCAGTGCCACTTTATATGCTATACACTAGAGAGCCACTTCTGCATTTTCCCTTAGCTAGCCAGTCCTCAAATAGAAAAACTATAGAGTTTATATTTTCACTGTAAGTATCTCATTTAACACTTGTTCTAGTTGGGCTTTGTTTCTGACCATTACCTTTAACTGGTAGAAAATATTCTGAACTCATCCTATCCTTTTTTTTTCTCTGAGGCAACTGGGGTTAAGGGACTTACCCAGGGTCACACAGCTAGGACGTGTTAAGTATCTGAGGCCAGATTTGAACTCAAGTCCTCCTGACTTCAGGGCTGGTGCTCTATCCACTACACCAATTAGCTCCCCCATCATCCTATCCTAATTGTGATGGTACCTCAATCTGAAAACAAACTGACTTTCACTCTAGTTCTCGTCATTTAAGTTATTGATGAAAATTTGGTTATGCTCTATTAGGTACCAGAAGAAGATGGCAAATGTTATAGTCCTTAAGTTGATGTGCCAAAAATAATTATTACTTCTTGAATGATACTCTAGTCAATTGTGCATCCTCTATACCCGTCTAACATATCTGTTCATTCTAACAAAAAATCCCAGAGAGATTTACAAATACTTACTTTTCAAGCTCTAAAGAGATACTTAATCTTTCTCACAGCAAGTAAGAAAATAAATTGTGGGCTTGTACTTACCAATAAGACTACCAAAAAAGTTAGTATCTAAATTTTGTCTAATTAGGCCAGTTTTGGAAAACAAAGAAATGCCATTTGACATTCTTGGATTCTTAAAAACCCCTACATAAGAGACAAGGGATAAGCAAGGACTATTAAAAAAACACCTTTTACAAGCCATCCTCTGTCATTTTTTTCCCCCACACTAATGATCTCCTAGAAATGCTACAGGGCTGAAAATCTTGGAACATTACTATTTCTGGAGAATCAAAATAGCATTTGACCTAAAAGTCAACAGAATGATGTATAATGGGTGTGATTAGATGAAAACATATCATTAAGACCACATAAAACAAAAAAAAATCAAGGATATGTTTGGAAAGGGAGGTGGTCTCAACATGAAGTGAGAACAAAAGGGAGAAAAGAGACAATTTAAGGCTGCATTATTACCCTCAAGTATTCAAGAAAACAGAAGAAGGTCTTTAGTATGATGGGGAAATAGTCTATAGGGGACATATACAAGGGATGGATAAGTATTATACAAGATGTAAGAGCATGAATGATCTGCAATCTACATGAAAGAAAGGAACATCCATATTGATGTATAGGATTAAATTACATATTTAAAGGATGCAAGTTAACTTTTCTACCACCCTGTCGTTGCTTGCCTCCATGAAGACGGTAATTTGCAGAGTCAGGTTTCAGGTACTTAGTTTTATTGGTCACTAGGAACAGAAGGCAACAAGAAAGGAAGAAAACTGAAATTGTAATTTAACACTATAGAAATAAACCCAGCTAACTGATGTCTGAGGGAAAGGTCAGGGAAGCTAGGCTCCAACAAGCTGTCAAACACAGGAAGTTCCTTAGTTGAAGGATGTTAGGCAAACAGCAAATCAGGGGAGGCAAAAGCCCTAGGCACCGCAAAGCCACATTCTCCATGTAGGAGCTATTATTTGGCTTCAAGTGGCAGAGTTCAGACACAGGGCCTTCTTGCTATCAGGAGAATGCAACAGTTTTAATGCACTGGTACAGTGTCTGCTTTTCAATTGTATAAAGTGTGTGCCGCCTCATTTAAAAATTTTTTATCCAGGCATTTATCCACCCTGATGGAGGGGAACAGTGGGATGAATAATACAAAAAAAGTCATTATTGCAAATATAATTTATCTTTAGTTTAGGAATGAATGACATATTTTTTATAGTTGATTTATTCTCCCAAATCACATATTTCTTAGGATAATATTAAATTGGATTTGCATTCCCAGGGTATACACTAACTATACTGTAATTCTGTTTTTTCAACTAGATTATAAACTCCTTTAGCAGTGGGATTGTGTTTTGTACCATTTGGGATCCCATAGAATATTTAGCACAGTGCACTGAACATATTAAGCACTTAGTTAATGCCATTACATTGACTTTCTGATGGACTGATCAATAATATAGGAAAGAGATTCAGAAATAGGCTGAGTGAATAAGTCTGTCTTAGGAGCAAAGTTTTCTATAGATAATTGTATTCATGGAAAAATATTTTTTCAATGAGCATGAATAAAGGCAGATGACTGAAAATTGACTTATTATATTTGCCTTTATTGTATATGATATATAACATTTAATTTATATTGCATATAATATTTTTAAGATTTATAAGATGCTTTGTGTTATCTCATCTAATTTGAAGGTAATATTTATTATTTTTCCTATTTTACAAATGAAGAAACTGAAGCTGAAAGAGGATAATCCAGAAATTCACATTTTCTCAGTACCCACTGTTCCTGGGTTACTACTCTTTCTCTGATTGGAGAGAAGAAGGTAGACTCTTCTTAGAGCCTCTTTTTAAGAAGGGTACCTAGGGCAACCATCTCATCATTTCTCACATGGATTTCATCATGTTCTCTGAAATCTCATCATCCTACAAGATTTTATTAACCCTGAAATTCATACCTCCCCAGTTATGTGCCCCACTTCTTATAATACCTAGTACTTAATAAGAACCTGGCACATAGTGGGCATTTAATAAATGCTTATTGACTCATAGAGTTATCCTGGGGTCAATACAATCAAGTGAATGAGGATTCAGACAGGTCTTAGGTGGAGGAGTCCCTTAAACACTGTGCTTACAGTTTCACTTTACCATGGATAAAAATAATCAAATAGTCTTTAATGGGTCAGTAATAGAATTATCTGGAGGGAAAATTGTTGAAGAGGAGACCTTAAGCCCCTAAAAAGGAATCACATAACTTGAAGCTGGAGCTCATTCTTGGGAACATAAACAGGTTTTGAGGGTGATCCTAGTCAATATGAATCAGTTACAGTCATGCTAGCTAGATACTAAGAAAAGCTTAGCAAAGAAAATGAGTCTGGGATAATTGGCATAGAGTCTCCAGACTAATTGGAAGGGGACATGCCACTTGGAGAAGCTGACTCAAAGGTGCATTGTGTACCTGGTTTTGATCATGTACATGATCCAGTCAAACACCAAAACCTTTTCAGAAGTGGGTAGCCAAGGTGATCAAAGTGGGAAGGGAAAAAAAAATCTAGATTTGGCAAGATTAAAGAAGTCCATGAAAGGAGTGTATTGAAGGAATGTATGTTTCAGGCCTGTTTTGATGTCTCATTAAAGGAAGCTGTTATTAATGAAAGCACTGAGTACTGTAATTTAAGGTAGAATAAGACTTACTTGCATAAGGCTCTTAGTTAAAATGTTTAATTAACATCTCCTGAAGCAAAGAAAAACAGGGCTATTCTCAAAGGGGGTGCTTTTCCTGAGAGACTGGATAAGGGAGAAGAAGAGCAACAGATACTATTAAGTTTTTTCGATCTCTAAATTCCTAAGTCTTGCATCATAGCAATCCCAATATAGAATATTTATGGAGAAATAGAAAAGATAATGGCAATATCCAATTTTACATTAATAGAAGAAATTGTGCAGGCTGCAAAATATAATTCCTTTAGCTTTTTCCAAGATATAAATAACTTTATATTTATCCCTTTCTTCCATTCCTAATATGAAGGAATAGTAAATCATCATACTTACTTGGATCTGGGCAGAATCCCCACTTTTCATCTTTTTCATATCGGCTTGTTGTGGCACACCACAGCTGTCCATCTTCTCTGCCTTCTCGGGTACATTCATAATGCCATCGATTATTATATTGGAAGGGAAACACACATGGCATTCCATGGGAATTTCCTTTCACTGTGTATAATTCTATGCCAGAAAAAAACCCCAAAAAATTACAGAAGAAACAATCAAGTAAAGCATCCCCCGAACTTCCTTTTTTGAAAAAAAAATTGCACACTTCTCTAGCCACATATATTTTTTAGTCTATAGCAATAGATAATTTTGATTTTGCAATTTGCAGTTTGCTAATTGCTGTCAGACACAATGTCTCATTTCATGAGCATATGATCTGTCAGGTCATTAGCACGAGTACTATTATCTTCATTTTACAGAAGAGGAAACTGAAACTCAGAAAGATCACAGTATCATAGGATCATAGATTTAGACCTGAAAGGGACTTTGGAAGTCATCGAATCTATCTCCCTTATTTAAAGCTGAGGAAATGGGTCTGAGAAAGGACAAGTGACTTTTTCAAGATCAACCAACAAGTGGTGGAACCAATATTGAAATTTGGGTGTCCAGACTTCCAAGTCCTGTGCTATTAAAATGAGTATCCAGTTCATAAACCAGGAAAAGTCTTAACAAATGATAGTATATAAATGTAATGGAATATTATAGTGCCCTAAGAAAAACAAAGAGAATGGTTTCAGAGAATCCTGGGAAGACTTATATGAACTAAGCTAAATGGAATGAGCAAAACCAAAAGAACAATTCATACTATAGTAATGTTGTAAAAGTAAACAACTTGAAAGACCTAAGAACTTTGATCAGTGCGATGACCAACAATGACACCAGAGGACCAGTGATGAAACATGATATTGATCTCTTTGTGTAGAGATCACAACTTTGTATAGTGGGGGATAGACATAACCAAAGTAAAAATTAGTTTTGTTTGACTGTCTATATGTGTTTACAAGAGTTTTCTGTTTAGGTTTTTGTTTATACTCTTTTTTTCCCCAGGGAAGGGGAAAAAATAAGCGTTTAACAAATGGGAGAAAATATAATTGAATTAAAAATACATATCCAGACCTAGAAAACATCTAAAGATTTGCCACAGTGAGGAGCAATCAGCATACTAAACCAAAAGGACAACTGGTACCTTACTGAAACATGGGAAACTTGTTGCTTTCTGGATGTACTCAATTCTCTCTTCTTGTCCTAAGTATGGCCTGGAGAAAAGTCTTTCTCTGCCTCTAGAGGTTTCATTCTATCAGCCAGAGCTTTTTAATGTAAGGCATTGCATTCCAGGAGTTCAGTCAGTCAGTTATCAATAATTTATTAAGTATTTACTATCTGCCGGGAACTGTGCTAAATGCTGAGGGTACAAAATCAGTTAGTCAGTAACTAATCAAAAGGTAAAACACAGTTCCTACTCCCAAGGAGCTCACATTCTAATGGAGGAGACAACATGCAAATAATTAGTACATATAAGATATAGGTTATGTAAAATACATGTGTACATACATATATATGCATCTGTCATATATATGATATGATATATTATGTATATTATGTCTGAGGCATCCCTTTCTTCTGTTGCATAAGTTCTCTTTTTTGTTTTGTCTCTATGTCCTTTGAACTTAAGTAAATCCTGTAACTCCATTAAATATGGAAGGAAATGAATTCTAGAATTTACTATGCATATGAATATAAGAAATAGAATGAAGAAATTAATTTATTTTAGCATGTCTTTCACTAAATTGTTGTCAGTGATATTTTATAGCTTAGTTTGAAAAAAAA
>JAJPUD010015632.1:24210-36729 GCA_023553655.1 Myrmecobius fasciatus | reverse complement strand
ATTAAAAAAAATAAATAAATAGAAACTGGTTCACGAAAAAAAAAAAAGAAAATCATAGATTCTTAAGAATAGTAGTTCTTGGATTAAATACTGTTTAAGCAAGTATTCTTTCTTTTCCTTTTTCATTTATGGTGCTTTTTTTTAAATTGTGAAACATCAAAATATCATTTGTTAAGCTCTACTAAGCTAAGAATTAAAGCTAAAAATACAAACATTTATTATCTATAACTCTTTCTCATAAATGAAGCTATTTTACATCTGATTTTTGTACTTGTTTACTTAGAGTACTTTTTTTAAATTTCCAACAAATACATTTCAGCATAATATTTGTTATTTATTATAAGACAAATTTGTTCCACTCTTATTATCTCTAAAAATAGCTTCTTTAATATATCCTTTGAAATATGGCATAAGAAAGCCAGCATTTTTTACAATATTATAGAATTATCCTATGATCTAGTATAGAATGAGCCCATTTTATTTACTATCAATTATCTATATTATGCCAATGATCCTTTTTTCTTTCAAAAAAATAATTGTTAAAGTTGTTTTGTTTGCTTTATTTTATTTTTTTATTTGCTTTTAAAAGTTTTTGTTGTTGTTGTTTTAACATATATTGGATTACTTGCCATCTAGGTGAGGGGTAGAGGAAGGGAGGGAGAAAAAAATTTCAAACAAAGTTTTGCAAGGGTGAATGTTGAAAAGTATCTATACATAGGTCTTGAAAATTTAAAAAAAAAGTTTAAAAATAAATAAATAAAATATAAAAACACAAAAAAGTTTCTTATTTTCTTGGTAAATATTATCTTAGAATAGCCAACATATATCTTCTCTTTTTAAAGATTTTTTTAAAGTTTATTAGGCAATATATTATTTATAGAGAAAAGAACACAACCACATAACCGTAGTTGTACTTGATCAATATGAATACTAAAATTAATATATTAGAACATGGATTGAGGGTATTTTTTATGCTTCTGAATTTTCCCCATATTAAAGAGCACCATTACTCCTAATCATTGTATATTCTGTGTTCTATTGGATCTTTTTTTTCTTTTTTTATACCTAGTTATATATTCATTCATCAGGAAATGAAGTCACTTCATTTTTATTTATTTAGTTATTTATTTTGCTGAGGCAATTGGGGTTAAGTGACTTGCCCAGGGTCACATAGCTAGGAAGTGTTAAATGTCTGAGAACAGATTTGAATTCAGATCCTCTGGACTTCAGGGCTGGTACTCTATCCACTGCACTTCCTAGCTGCCCCATCATTTCATTTTTAAATAAAAATACATGATTTTTAACTGTGAATTTATACATTTACATACACTCAAATTGTATGTTTATATATTCAAAAGTATCAAGCATAGTGACAATGTAGTTCTTCTGATACTGAATCCTATGTCATTTGTGAGTATCAGAACTACATTATCACTATGCTTGGCATGTAAAATGGTAATAAGTGGCAAGAAAAACCCACACTTTTGTATGGGCTTATTTGATCTTGTCTAAATGTTTAAAAAATTATGTTGCATTCATTCTTAGGTGGAATGAACTTGCTGATAACTGTGATTTTGTTGACTTTGAGATGAATCTTGATAGAAAAAAAATATATTTATATACATACATAAATATATGAATATCTGTATATTTACATATATTTGTGTGCATACATATATACACACATACATTTTCCAATGTATGAGGAAGTAGTACTGAAAATGTATAATTTTGCTTATACTTTCATTCATCTCCTATAAGTATATCATGCTACTCTTATTGGAAGAGCAGCCAGAAGTTTAGAAAAATTTGTTTTATATGACATATAAATGGTAATTAATTTATTGGTATTGTTAACATTCAAAATGTTTGTCTAGTGACTCCATACAGGTGGAATTGAGTTATCTTCATATTGATATTTCTAGGATTTGTAATTGCTTGGAAAAATGCCTCATACACTATCCTGAATGAAGCACATCAAAAATAAGCAAAATTAATTTAATTATGTACTCAAAGAAATAAGAATAATCATTTCATGAAAGACTTGATCATTTTACCTGATACTGGTCAAAATGAGTATAAAAATGTTAGACCATCATGATATATGCCAGTTTCTGATATAGGATACTAAAATGAAGGGAAATACAGTGAAACTTTAATTCAATATGTTATAAAACTATGTAGGGATATGGCTCAATAATTGGTAATTTCATTATTTAGGTAGATATAGGAAAGCATGGTAATAAAAATTAGATCAGGAAACATCGTTTTAGACCAAGAAATGAAAGAGGCCAATGGGGTTCTGCAGGACTTAAACATTTGTTATATTGATTATGAACATTTTCTTTAAAGAAGTAATCAGAAAATAATAAATAAAGCAAGGACTAAAGAACATCATTATAAATGACTGTCTCAATAAAAATGGAATAATTCCTTAGAAATTTTATAGTCATTTCATAATCAGTTATTTTAGGTCATCTCATCTGCTGTTTAAGATAAAAGTCAAAATCAATTCCATATTAAGAGAAGAGTAAAGATGTGATATCAACATTGATTAAAATGATTTCTACTTTGTATACAATCTACTTATATAAGTTTTTGCATCTAAGGAATGCAAAAATAGCTTCTGCAGCAAAGCAATGGAAAATAGACAAAAAAATAAAGATATAATCTCTGTGTTTTCCTAAGAATATAATTGATATAAAATAGTTGCCCTAAGGAGAATCATGAAGGAATGTAGACATTGCCTTAGCCAGTAAACACTTAATGTCCTAACAGGCAAAGCAGATGTTACATCCCTCAATAATTTTGGTCTGAATACAAGTTCTCTTGCAACAATTATAAAGACTTAGAGATATGTGCCTGATGTTATGAGCAAGGTCACCTTACAGAATTACAAAAATCAGATAAGTAGAAAATGAACCTGCAAAGAACCTGAAATCATGCCTAGATAAACTAAAATGAGAACCATAGTGTTTGTAGATGAAAACAGTAGGAGAAAAAAGGACATCTGAAATTAAGTGAAAACTCCTGTCATCATTTTTCTGTTTAGTTTTTCTTTTCAGCATTCCAGTAGATAAGTATTACATTTATATTATTTTATATGAGAGGTAAAACAGGGACACATACATACCAAAAATATCTGCTGGACTATTCAGATGTCCAAATGCTCTGATTTGCAATCAATATTGTATTAATGGCCTTGAACACTGATTGTTGTCTAAATATAAACTATATCATATATATAATTACAATATTAGTGTGATTATATATGTATATGCACACATATACATTTGGGGGTAGTTTATGTATCATGAAGAAAATGAGGGTGGAAAGTATTTTGAGATCCCTTTAAAAAATAAAATCTCTTTCAGCCTTTACTTAATCAGGTAACAGTTTGGAAGTGAGTATCATGAGAAAAAAAAAAATTGACCACAGAAAGCTACTATGATGACAAGAAAGATCAAAACATACATTCAGAATATGGTAACTAAGTCAAAGCTCCTATATCCAAAACCTTCAAATAAATAATTAATGATCTTAGCCAATGGAAGAGCTCGAGGGATTTTAAAAATCAAGTAACAGAGGTAAAGGAAAATTGGGAAGAGAAATGACAGTGATGCAAAAGGAAACACAAAAAAGTAATGAAGAAAACAATGCCTTAAAAAGCAAAATTGGCCAAATGGGGAAGAGATACAGAAGCTTCCTGAGGAAAATAACTCCTTAATAATTAGGATTGAGCAAACGGAAGCTAGTGACTTAATGAAAAATCAAGATAGACTAAAACAAAACCAAAAGAATGGGAAAAAATAGTAAACAATGTGAAATATCTCATTGGAAAAACAACTGACTGGAAAATAGATCTAGGAGAGATAAATTTTAAAAATATTGATCTAGAGCACCAGCCCTGAAGTCAGGAGGACCTGAGTTCAAATTTGGTCTCAGACCCTTAACATTCCCTAGCTGTGTGACCCTGGGCAAGTCAAGTCACTTAACCCTAATTGCCTCAGGAAAAAAAAATATATATATAGATCTACCTGAAATCCATGTGTTAAAAAAGAAGCTTTGACATTTTCTTTCAAGAAATTATCAAGGAAAAGTTTCCTGATATTCTAGACCAGAGGGTAAAATAGAGATTTAAAGGATTCACCAATCACCTTCTGAAAGAGATTCCAAGATTAAAACTTGAAGAAATATTATTGCCAAATTCCAGAACACCAAGTTCAAGGAGAAAATGTTGCAAGATTTCAGAAACAGTTCAAGTATAGTGGGAACAAACATGAAAAGATGATATTTGTAAATCACAAAAATTCTCATTATTATGGAAATTAGAAGGCATATATACATATATATATATATATGTATGAAGAGAGAGAGCAAGAGAGAGAGAGAAAGGGTACAGGTGTGAGTTGAATATGAAAGGATAAAATCCAATATATCTATATCTATATCTATATATCTATATCTATATCTATACCTATATCTATATCTATATCTATATATATATATATATATCCTGTTATCTTGCAGTGCAAGAAAAATCAGATCTAGAAATAGAAAAAAACTAAGAAGGAAAACAAAATGCAAGCAAACATCCACAGAAAGTGTTAAAATGCTGTGTTGTGGTCCATACTCAGTTCCCACAGGCCTCTTCCTGGGTGTATTTGGCTTTCTTCATCATTGAACAATAGGAGCTGGTCTGAAACATTTCATTGTTGAAGAGAGTCATGTCCATCAGAATTGATCATCATATAGTCTTTTAGTTGCCATGTATAATGATCTCCTGGTTTTGCTCATTTCACCTAGCATCAGTTCATGCAAGTCTCTCCAGGCCTTTCTGAAATCATCCTGCTGGTTGTGTCTTAAAGAAAAATAATATTTCATGACATTCATATACCATAATTTATTCAGCCATTCTCCAATTGATGGGCATCCATTCAGTTTCCAGTTTCTAGCCACTACAAAAAGGGCTACCACAAACATTCTTGTACATGTGGGTCCCTTTCCCTCCTTTAAAATCTCTTTGGAATATAAGCCCAGTGGAAACACTGCTGGGTCAAAGAGTATGCATAGTTTGATAACTTTTTGAGCATAGTTCCAAATTGCTCTCCAGAATGGTTGGATCCATTCAGTTCCACCAAAAATGTATCAGTGTCCCAGTTTTCCCACATCCCCTCCAACATTCGTCATTATCTTTTCCTGTCATCTTAGCCATTCTGAAAGTGTGTAGTAGTATTTCGGAGTTGCCTTAATTTGCATTTCTCTGATCAATAGTGATTTAGAGCACCTTTTCATATGACTAAAATAGCTTCAATTTCTTCATCTGAATTTTGTCTGTTTATAACCTTTGACCATTTATCAATTGGAGAATGGCTTGAATTCTTATAAATTTCAGTTAATACTATATATATTTTAGAAATGAGGCCTTTATCAGAACCTTTGAGTGTAAAAATTTGTTCCCAGTTTATTGCTTCACTTCTAATATTGTCTGCATTAGCATTGTTTGTACAAAAACTTTTTAACTTGATATAATAAAAATTATCTATTTTGTGATAAATAATGATCTCCTCATCTTTGGCTACAAATTCCTTCCTCCTTCACAGATCTGAGAGGTAAACTATCCTATGTTCTTCTAATTTGCTTATAATATCACTCTTTATGTCTAAATCCTGAACCCATTTAGATTGTATCTTGGCATGTGGTGTTAGGTATGGGTCAAGCCCTAATTTTTTCCATACTAGTTTCCAATTCTCCCAGCAGTTTTGTCAAATAGTGAGTTCTTATCTCAAATGCTGGAGTCTTTGAGTTTGTCATATTCTTGATTGCTATACTAATTGACTATTTTGTCCTGTGAACCTAACCTATTCCACTGATCAACTACTCACTTTCTTAGGCAGAACCAAATGGTTGTGATATCTGCTGCTTTATAATATGGTTTTAGATCTGGTTCAGCTAGGCCACCTTCATTTGCTTTTTTTTCATTAATTCCTTTGAAATTCTTGACCTCTTGTTCTTCCAGATGAATTTTGTTATGTTTTCTAGGTCAGTAAAATACTTTCTTTGGAGTTTGATTGGTATAGAATTAAATAAATAGATTAGTTTAGGTGAGCAAGTGAATCTTACTCTCATCACAATTGACTCAAAGAGGAAATAACATACACACTCAATATGAATATAGAAATTTCTTTTACTCTGCAGGAAATAAGGAGGGGAAGGAGTTATGAGGAGGAGGCAAGGAAATAGAAGAGAGACCATATTGAGGGAGGGGCTGGTGAAAAGCAAAACATTTTTGAGGAGGGACAGGATAAAAGAAAGAGATAACTGAAAAACAGGGGAATATAGTTAGCAATAATAATTATGATAAGAATTTTGAAGGAAGTTTTTCTATAATGAGGGTATCATTTCTCAAAAGTAAAGGGAACTTGGTCAAATTTATATTAAAAAAGAGCCATTTCCCAATTGATAAATGAATAAAAATTGTGAACTATACTTAGAGAGCTATAAAATCTTACATATCCTTTGATATAGAAATGCCACTACTAGGAATAAATCACAAAAGATATTTTAAAAAGGAAAAGACCCACATGTGTACAAAATTATTTATAGCAACTTTTTATTGCAGCAAATAATTGGAAATTTAGGAGATATCTGTCAATTGTGGAATAGCTGAATAAATTGTGCTATGTGATTATGATGGAATATTATTGTTATATACGAAATGATAAGCAAGTTGCTATCAGAAAAACCTGGAAAGTCCTCCATGAGTTCAAGCAATGTGAAGTATGCTATGTACATAAAAATAGAAAAGATGATCAGCTGTGAATGATATTCTCAGCAATACATTGATCCAAGACTATTCTGAAGGGCTTCTGGTGAAAAAATGCTATCTATACCCAGAGAAAGAACAAATTGTGTTTGAATACAGACTGAAGTATACTTTTTTTTCTGTAGGGTTTTCTTGTGAGTGGTGGAGTTGAGGGAAATCTTCATTTTCTTTTGCAACATAACTTTTAAAAAATGGTTTACATAACTTCTTCAAATGTAAAACATGAGGATTGGAATTAATATCTTATTTTGTCCCTTCAGCTTTTAAACCTATGTGCCCAAATTGGTCCAAAATATATGTGATTTTCAAGGCTTTCCTGGAAGATTGAATAAAGAATCTCAAAAGAGAGTTAGAAGAAAAATGGGGAAATGAATTGATATCAGTGCAAGAAAAATATAATGCCCTACAAAAGGGACATGAAAAACAAACCAATTCACTGAAAAACAAAATTGGTGAAATGGAAAAAGACACCAACTCACTGAAAAACAAAATTGGTGAATTGGAAAAAGACAAAAATTCACTGAAAAACAGAATTGGTAAAATGGAAAAAGAATTCAGTGAACAAAAAAAAATTCAATTGGCCAGTTACAAAAGGAGCTAAAAAAGGTAACTGAAGAAAATATACTTTAAAAATAAAAATTGAACAAATAGAAGTGAATGACTCAAGAAGTCTTCAAGAATCAGTCAAACAAAAACAAAAAAATGAAAAAAATAGAAGAAAATATGAAATATCTACTAGGAAAAACAACTGACTTGGAACACAGATCTAGGAGAGACAATCTAAGGATTACTGGACTCCCTGAAAACCACAATTAAAAAGAGAACCTAGATGCTTATCTTCCAGGAAATCATGAAAGAAAACTGGTTTAGAATCAGAAGGCAAAATCGGCATCGAAATAATTCACCAATCACCTCCTGAAAGAGACACCAAAAGTAAAATCCCAAGGAATATTGTGGCCAAATTTCAGTACTATCGCACCAAGGAAAAGATATTGCAAGCAGCTAGAAAGAAACAATTCAAATACCAAGGAACTGTAATTAGAATCAGATCTGTCAGCTTCCACATTAAAGGATTGAAGGGCCTGGAATCAGATATTCCAAAAGGCAAAGTAACTTGGATTACAGCCAAGAATAAGTTATCCAGCTATTATCTTCCATGAACATTATCTTCCATGGAAGAAGATGGACATTCAATGATACAGGAGAATTTCACCTATTTCTAATGAAAATCTGATTTGAACAGATCTGAACGACAAAAAAAAATGACCTCCAAACCCAGAACTCAAAAGAAGCATAAAAAGGTAGAAAGGAAACAACTGTTGAGAACTATATTTCTACTATGGGTATACTCAAAGAATGAGGGTATAATTTGATTTTACTCTGATAATAATGGAAAAGAAATTAAAGGTGGAAGGGCTATCATACAGGAAAAAGAGGGGAAAGGAAGTAAAATGAAGTGAAAAAGGAGGTAAAAATAAGGTGAAATCTCATGAAGAGGCATAGAAAATCTGATATAATTGAGGGAAAGAAAGGAGGGCAATGAGCATTGTGTGAATCTTACTCTCATCAGATTGGGCTCTAAAAAAGTACTTGTCCCTCCTTATAGGGAAGTAGGAAGGAAAGGAGGAAAAGAAAGGGATAGAGTAATAGAAGGGAAAATAGAAAAATTAGGGGAGAGGTGTAAAAAAGAGGGAGGCGATCTAAAGGGGGGAGGAATGTTTAAGGGAGGGGGTCATCAAAAGCAAAATATTGGGGGGGAAGGGACAAAGTGGAAAGGGAAGAGAAAAACATAACTTTGGGTAAATAAGATGGCAAGAAATACAGATTTAGTTATTTTAACTGTAAATGTGAATGGCATAAACTCTCCCATAAAATGGAAGCAGATAGCAGACTGGATTAAAAGCCAGAATCCTACAATATGTTGTTTACAAGAAACACATCTAAAACATAGAGATACATACATAGTGGAGGTAAAGGGCTGGAGCAGAATCTTTTATGCTTCAGGTGAACAAAAAAAAAAGCAGGGGTAGCAATCCTTATCTCAGATCAAGTAAAAGCAAAAATAGATCTAATTGAAAGAGATAAGGAAGGAAACTATATTTTACTAAAGGGTACCATAGATAATGAAGCGGTATCAATGCTAAACATATATTCATCAAGTGCTATAGCATCCAAATTCCTAGAGGAGAAACTAACAGAGATGCAAGAAGAAGTAGACAGCAAAACTATACAAGTTGGGGATCTCAACCTTGCTCTCTGAATTAGATAAATCAAACCACAAAATAAATAAGAAAGAAATGAGGGAGGCAAAAAAATTGTTAGAAAAGTTAGGTATGATAGGTCTTTGGAGGAAATTGCATGGTGATAGAAGGGAGTTTATTTTTTTCTCAAGGGTTCATGGAACTTATATAAAAATTGATCATGTGTTAGGGCATAAAAACCTCAAAATCAAATGCAGAAAAGCAGAAATAATAAATGCATCCTTTTCAGATCATGATGCAATAAAAATCACATTTAACATAAGGCCAGAAGAAAATAGACCAAAAGTTAATTGGAAATTAAATAATCTAATCTTAAAGAATGAATGGGTGAAAGAGCAAATCATAGACACAATCAATAATTTCATCCAGGAGATGGACAATAATGAGACAACATACCAAAATTTGTGGGATATAGTCAAAGTGCTTATAAGAGGTAATTTTATGTCTCTAGATGATTACTTGCATAAAATAGAGAAAGTAAAGATCATCAATGAATTGGGCTTACAATTAAAAAAGCCAGAAAAGGAGCAAATTAAAAACCCTCAATTAAATACCAAATTGGAAGTTCTGAAAATAAAAGAGGAGATTAATACAATTGAAAATAAGAAAACTATTGAATTAATAAATAAAACTAAGAGTTGGTTTTATGAAAAAAAACAACAAAATATATAAGCATTTAGTTAATTTGATTAGAAAAAGGAAAGAGGAAAATCAAATTGTTAGTCTCAAAAATGATAAGGGAGAACATTCCTCCAATAACGAAGAAATTAGAGTAATAATTAGGAGTTACTTTGCCCAACTTTATGCCAGTAAATTTCATAATCTAAATGAAATGGAGGAATATCTACAAAAATATAGATTGCCCAGGTTAACAGAAGAGAAAATAAATTATTTAAATAGCCCCATATTAGAACAAGAAATAGAACAAGCTGTTAATCAACTCCCTAAGAAAAAATCTCCAGGGCCAGATGGATTTACATGTGAATTCTACCAAACATTCAAAGAACAATTAATTACAATGCTATATAAACTATTTGAAAAAATAGGGAAAGAAGATGTACTACCAAATTGTTTCTTATGATACAGACATGGTGCCAATAGCTAAACCAGTAAGGTAAAAATTGAGAAAGAAAGCTATAGACAAATCTCCCTAATGAATATTGATGCAAAATCTTAAATAAGATATTAGCAATGAGATTACAGAAAGTCATCCCCAGGATAATACACTATGACCAAGAAGGATTTATACCAGGAATGCAGGGCTGGTTAGGAAAACTATCAGCATAGTCAATTACATTAATAACCAAGCTAACAAAATTATAAAGTTATCTCAATAGATGCAGAAAAAGCATTTGATAAAATCTAATTCCCATTCCTATTAAAAACACTAGAGAGTATAGGAATAAATGGCTTTTACTTAAAATCAGTAGCAACTATTTAAAACCATCAGCAAGCATCGTATGTAATGGAGACAAACTAAAACCATTCCCAATAAGATCCAGAGTGAAACAAGGCTGCCCACTGTCACCATTACTGTTTAATAGTGTATTAGAAAAGTTAGCTTGACTCATACCTAATACCACATAGCAAGATAAGATCTAAATGGGTTCATGATTTGGACATAAAGAAAGAAATTTTAAGCATATAAGAGGAACATAGGATAGTTTACACCTCAGACCTGTGGAGAAGGAAGGAATTTGTGAACAAAGAAAAACTGGAACACTTAATTGAATGCCAGATAGATAATTTTGATATTAAGTTACAAAGGTTTTGTACAAAGAAAACTAATGCAGAGAAGAATAGGAGGAAAGAATAAATTGGGAAATTATCCTTACATTTAAGGATACTGATAAAGGCCTCATTTCTAAAATATCTAGAGAATTGGCTCATATTTCTAAGAATTCAAGCCACCCTTCAATAGATAAGTGGTCAAGGGATATGAACAGACAATTTTCAGATGATGAAATTAAAACCATCTCTAGTCATATGAAAAGTTGCTCCAAATCACTATTGATCAGAGAAATGCAAATTAAGACAACTCTGAGGTACCACTACACACCTGTCAGATTGGCTAAAATGACAGGAAAAGATAATGATGAATGTTGGAGGAGATGTGGGAAGACTGGGACACTGATGCATTGTTGGTGGAGCTGTGAATGGATCCAACCATTCTGGAGAGCAATTTGGAGCTATGCTCAAAAAGTGATCAAACTGTGCATACCCTTTGACCCAGCAGTGTTTCTATTGGGCTTATATCCCAAAGAAATCATAAAAGAAGGAAAGGGCCCCACATGTGCAAGAATGTTTGTGGCAGCTCTTTTTGTGGTGGCTAGAAACTGGAAACTGAGTAGATGCCCATCAAATGGAGAGTGGCTGAATAAATTATGGTATATGAATGTTATGGAATATTATTGCTCTGTAAGAAACGACCAACAGGACAATTTCAGAGAGGCCTGGAGAGACTTGCATGAACTGATGCTGAGTGAGATGAGCAGAACTAGGAGATTGTTGTACACTACAACAACAGTACTATATGAGCATCAGTTCTAATGGACATGGCTCTCTTCAACAATGAAATGCTTCAAACCAATTACAATTGTTCAGTGAAGAAAGCCATATACACCCAGAGAGAGGGATGTGAAATGTGGACCACAACATAACATTTTCATGTTCTCTATTGATGTTTGCTTGCATTGTATTTCCTTTATCGGATTATTCTTTCTTGTAGATACGATTTCTCCTGAACAAAAAAATGATGTGTGGCAATAACTATACATATATTCAATTTAAGTATTCTAACATAATTATCATGTAGTGGATATCCTGCTATCTAGGGGAGGGGTGGGGAATAGGGGGAAAAATTTTTAACAGAAAGATTTGTAAGGGTTAATGTTTAGGAATTACCCATACATATGTTTTGCAAATAAAAAGTATTAATAATAAAAAAAAAGAAAGAGGTGGAGGGAAGGAGAAAAGAAAGGAGGGAGGGAGGGGGGAAGCAAAGAAACAGAGATGAAACAAAATAATGGAGATAATGGGAAGGAGGAAAATGTACTCTTTGTAATAATAACTATGAATTTGAAATGGGATGAACTCAACCATAAAAGAGAAGAATGCACTAAGAACCAGAATCTAATAGCTTGTTGTTTATAAGAGATACACAGGAAACAGAAAAACACAGTTCAAATAAAGGGCTAGAGCAGAATCCAATATTCTTCAGCTGAAGTAAAAAAGGAGAATATGTGATCTCTGACAAAGAAAAGCAAAAACAGATTTAATTAAAAGAGATAACCAAGGAAAATAAATTTTGCTAAAAATCTACCATAAACAATAAAGTGACATCAAAAAAAAAAAAAAAGAAATTCAATTGGCCAGCAAAAAAAGAAGCTAAAAAATATAACTGAAGGAAAAAATACTTTAAAAATTAAAATT
>JAJPUD010015632.1:0-19210 GCA_023553655.1 Myrmecobius fasciatus | reverse complement strand
GGCAATTCTCTTTCATTATTTCCTGGAAGATAGCATCAAGGTTCTCTTTTTCATCATGACTTTCAGGGAGTCCAATAATACTTAGCTTGTCTCTCCTGGATCTGTTGTCCAAGTCAGTTTTTTTCCTAGGAGATATTTCATATTTTCTTCTATTTTTTCATTTTTTTTTGTTTTTGTTTGACTGATTCTTGAAGTCTTATTGAGTCATTCATTTCAATTTGTTCAATTTTAATTTTTAAGGTATTATTTCCTTCAGTTATCTTTTTTAGCTCCTTTTGTAACTGGCCAATTGAATTTTTTGGTTCATTGCATTCTTTTTCCATTTTGCCAGTTTTATTTTTCAGTGAATTGTTGTCTTTTTCCAATTCACCAATTTTGTTTTTCAGTGAATTGTTGTCTTTTTCCAATTCACCATTTTTATTTTCCAGTGAATTGGTGATTTTTTTTCCAATTTACCATTTTTATTTTCCAGTGAATTGGTGATTTTTTCCGATTCACCAATTTTGTTTTTCAGTGAATTGTTTTCTTTTTCCAATTCACCCGTCCTGTTTTCCAGTTTTTGATATCTCTGTTGCCCTGATCTCAATTTATTTCCCCATTCTTCTTCTAGCTCTCTTTTGTGATTCTTTATGCAGTCTTCCAGGTAAGCTTTCTGAAAGGGAGACCAGCTTAAGTCCGCCTTTGTGGCTTTATCTGGGATTGTTTTCAGAATCTCAGGATCTGGGGACTTCTCTACTTTCTCTATGTAAAAGCTGTCTATGGTGAGAGCTCTCTTCTGCTTCTTACTCATAATTTTGAGCTGAGGTATCAGTCACCAGCAGAGAATATTGCTGCAGTTTCAATTTGCCCTGGGGCAGTTTGCCAAGTTGACTTCCGATCTGAGGGTGGTCGGGCTAGATTCGCACTAGGACCACGTTTTCAGCTGTTCTCTATCCACCCTTTACCAAAGGCAGATCTGCCAAAGCACCTGCCCGCAAGCAGAGCAAAGTGGCCCAGGCGTCTCCCAGGGGCTTCCTGGGTGCCTAAAATCCGCCCCTCTATTGCAGCCCTGACTTCCGCCCCGGCTGGTGTCTGAATCGTGCCAGTGGCCAATCCCCTGAGGCTAACCTTCTCCGGAGTTTTTTTTTAAATACATATTTGATAGAAGTGTTTGTTGTTGTAGTCCAAGTGTTTGGTGGAGCCCTCACTTCAAAACCACTTCGGATGCTCCATTTGTCTGGGTCTGAGGGAAGGTTTCAGGAGCTCACAGAGAATGCTGTCTGCAGTTCGCCATCTTGGCTCCTCCCAGAATAGCTACAATTTATGTGGTGCTTACTATATACCACATACTGTGCTTATTATTTTATTTGATCCTTACAACAACCTTGGGGAGTAATGCTATTATTTACTTGACTTAAATAGTAAGTAAACTGAGGGAAACAGAAGTTGTCACTTGCCAAAGGTCAATTGTCTTAATGACTTTTTGAGATTGCATTAGCACTTAGGACTTCCTCATTTCAGATCTTATCTGCTGCCCCAAATAGCTGCAATGAAAAGGAGGAATTGACTTAATAATATTAGTGTTGGTTTGTATTCATTTTTTTAAGATTTGCAGAGGTCTTTGTATATATCAAATAATTTGAACATCACATGATTTTATGAATTAGTTGTACTGATCATTCCCATTTTACAGATGAGGTAACAGAAAGTATCTGAAGCATGAATTCAACCTCGGGTTTATGATTAAATCATAGCACTCTGACTGTTACGTTATTCTGCCTCTCTTCCCCAGAGAGTTAATAAGATAATCAAAGCTTCAGGTACTCTTAACTTGGGAGAATATGTGTATATACATTCATATCTAGAATGTTAAGAAGTTTACTTGCATAATGTGAATTGGAATATATAGCAATTCTCAATAATTTATTGTGAAAATTATTTATTGGAATGTCTGTTTCTAAATAAAATATAGGGGGCAGCATTTCTAAAAGTTTTAGCAACTGGAAGGCTTAGTAGAGAAGAGAACTGAATATAGAGGTCTGGATCCTATTTCTGCTTGAAAGACCTATGTTCTCCAATCATATTATAAAACTGATGTCATTAAAAGCATCTAAAACTTAGGCCTAGAATCTTAAAGACCTAAACGGATGAATAATTAAGGGGGTAACTTCAGGTACTACAGAGCAAATAACATAAAAAATTCCAGGTCCAAAGATTGACCAAAGACCTCTCAAATCTTGCCTCAAAGTGAATGATGACTTTGCATATTCAAAACTTCTGTACTGATTTAAAGACAGGGAATGGTGTAGTCAACTTAAGTAGAATATTGATTCTGGCACTGGCATCCACAAAGAAGTTCCCAGAGTAGTCTCGTGACTCAATTTGCTGGAAGGTGTGATGGAGGGTTCCTTCTGGCCTGGAGACTCTAAATGCTGAGTAATTAATAAAGCTAAAAAGAGCAGGTGCCCTCATTTCAAATGTATTTGGCTTCTATGTTTTGGCTTCATCCCCTCTTGGAATAGTAAGTTCCTCATGATTTTTCTTATTGAGATGCTTCCCAGATTAATTAAATGTGTCTGGGAAATACTTGCACTCTTTATAGAAAACATGGCATATAAATGTGATATCCTCAGCTTAAAATGTCAAATGCAAGAAAAAATATTTTCTCAATTTCAATAGTAAAATATATAAAAAAATAAAGAAATGAGGTGGGTTTTCCATTTAATATCTATTAATCTCATGTGAAGATCTATTTTGTAATCTATGATCAGATGGATAATGTTTGAATTTCTTTCAATTGTGTATTTCAGTTTGAGAAAGCATAGTCTCCCATGTACCATTTTAAAGATCACCTTTAATTCCCTCTCCTACATCTTCCTGGTATTTACATTAGTAACATTACACCATAATTGTATTTTATAAAACCCAGAATTCATTTAAATGCCAGAAAATTATGCCAAAGGCGTTCCATTTACTGCTGGCTGTGTAGGGGATCGAGTTATACAACTGCTATTAATGCTAATGGGAGTTCATGAATAAATTGTCCCCAATATAGATAAAAATGCATCTCAAAAATGATGTATAATAAAGACAATAGAATTACAGGAACAAAAATGAGTCAACAGTTTCATAAGCTGTGCCCTTTTCTTATATTCTACATCAGAATAGAATTCTACCTTCTCCAAACACCATTGAAGAAATATGATGTCTTCAGGGACTTTGTGCCACAAAGGCTACAATCTGCAGAAAAATCAATGCAAGTCCCTCATAATTACTAGGGGAGGTTTAGGATGGAAGCAGAAGATAAAATCAGAAAGTTAACCTTGGAGTTAGTCTATATTATATTTAGCACAGTATTATTATATTTTAGATATTTAATAAATATTAGGATAATTAAACACAATTTCCTAAAAATACTATTGGATCATAATTTCATTGTTGTAATAGAAGATAATAGTCTTCATGGATATTCTGTTAAGTTATGCAAGATGAGAACTATAATAGCTGGATTTGGTTCATAATCTATATGAATACCAATCAAATGTTTTTTGGATTCTCTGATTCTCATAATATCATAGATCATGACTTTTCCAGGGCTTCAAAAAGTATCCAATACAGCAATTTCTTCTTTTTTGATGATGAGAAAACTTGTGTCCAAGAATGAAAAGATACTTGCTCAAAATGATCCAGTCAATAAGATCATAGGAAGAAATTTAATTCCCATTATCTAGATACAGAATTAGAGCCCTATCTGCCACATTGCCTCACTAGAGTTTATATTTTGTTTTATTTTTCATTTTTCAAAAACATTTAATGGATCAATTTCACCTGAGAGAGGTTTAAAGACATTAAAACCTCCCATTTTTCTTCTGTTCTCTTACACCTCAACTTCTTAATTCTCTTTCATTCACATTTCAATTTAAGGTTGAATCAAAACTCATTTTGTTTATCAATTACAGAGAACATTTTTATAATTACAAATAAGGTATTCTTCATATAAATCAAAAAGTATCTTCATCAAGACCAAATAATCTATTTCCTACTGATTAATCTGCTAATGAAAATAGATGCGGAAGAGATAATTTAAAAATTATTGTTCTTCCTGAAATCCATGGCAAAAAAGAGCCTGCACAGCATTCTTCAAGAGATCATTGAGGAGGGAAATTCACAGGGTGGAGCCAAATGGCAGAGATCAGACAGGTGTCTCTGTAACCTCCTCTAAGCTTCCCTCAAACCAAAAGCAGATGAAGCCTCTAGACTGATTCTGAAGTCAAAGAATCTACAATATTTGGAAGACAACACTGGAAGAAGATACCCTGGAAGAACTTCAAACAGTTCTGTTTTAATCGGGCAGGGGGGTGGTCTGCCGAAACCACACTGCAGCACAGGAAGACCGGAGCAAAGAGCTGGAGCAGGAGTAGGAGCATCGTGGCTTCCACACACCTGGGAGTCTTCTGTGAGCCTCTTGGGCCAATCTGTCCTGAGTGCAAGCAGGTGGTTTGGAAGAGTTACCTTTTGTGGGGGGTAGATTGTGAGCCGCTGAACCCCTGAAGAGCACCTGACCTAGCTGCCATTACGCAGCACTCTAAAGCAATCAATCAATCAGCAGAACTGCCCAGCACTGGAAATCAATTAATCAATAAGCAAAAGAGATAAACCCTTAGTTAATTTTATTAGAAAAAGGAAAGAAGAAAATCAAATTGTTAGTCTCAAAAATGAAAAGGGAGAACTTTCCAGCAATGAAGTGGAAATTAGACCAATAATTAGAACTTATTTTGCCCAACTTTATGCTAATAATTTTGATAATCTAAGTGAAATGGAAGAATACCTACAAAAATATAGATTTCCCAGATTAACAGAAAAGGTAATAAATTACTTAAATAGTCCCATTTTAGAACAAGCTATTAATCAACTCCCTAAGAAAAAATCCCCAGGACCAGATGGATTTACATGTGAATTCTACCAAACATTTAAAGAACAATTAACTCCAATACTATATAAAGTATTTGAAAAAAATAGGGAATGAAGGACTCTTACCAAATTCCTTTTATGACACAAATATGGTACTGATACCTAAACCAGGTAGAATAAAAACAGAGAAATTAAATTATAGACGAATGTCCCTAATTAATATTGATGGAAAAATCTTAAATAAAATATTAGCAAAGAGATTACAGAAAATCATCCATAGGATAATACACCATGGCCACGTAGAATTTATACCAGGAATGCCGGGATGGTTCCATATTAGAAAACTATT
Source organism: Myrmecobius fasciatus (assembly GCA_023553655.1). Taxonomy (NCBI): domain Eukaryota; kingdom Metazoa; phylum Chordata; class Mammalia; order Dasyuromorphia; family Myrmecobiidae; genus Myrmecobius; species Myrmecobius fasciatus. The sequence continues at coordinate 13,971 of JAJPUD010015632.1, read as the reverse complement.
AGCATAAGTGACTTTATCAATAACCAAATGAACAAAAAACATGATTGTCTCAATAGATGCAGAAAAAGCATTTGGTAAAATTCCTATTAAAACACTAGAGAATTTAGGAATAAATTTACTTTTCCTTAAAATAGTAGCATCTATTTAAAACCATCAGCTAACATCATATGTAATGGGGATAAACTGCAACCATTCCCAATAAGATCAGGGGTGAAACAAGGTTTCCCACTATCACCCTTACTATTCAATATTGTATTAGAAATGCTAGGTTTGGCAATAAGAGAAGAAAAAGAGATTAAAGGAATTAGAGTAGGTCATGAGGAAACCAAATTATCACTCTTTGCAGATAATATGATGGTATACTTAGAGAACCCTAGAGAATCAACTAAAAACTATTAGAATTAATCCACAACTTTAGCAAAGTTGCAAGATAGAAAATAAATCCACAGAATCATCCGTATTTTTATACATTAACAAAATCCAAGAGCAAGAGATTCAAAGAGAAATTCCTTTTAAAATAATTGTCGATAGTATAAAATATTTGGGAATCTATCTGCCAAGGGAAAATCAGGAACTATATGAGCAAAACTACAAAACACTTTCCACACAAATAAAGTAAGATCTAAACAACTGGAAAAATATCAAGTGTTCCTGGATAGATAGAGTGAACATAATAAAGATGACAATACTACCTAAACTAATCTATTTATTTAGTGGGATACCAATTAAACTCCCAAGAAACTATTTTACTGACCTAGCAAAAATAACAACAAAATTCATTTGGAAGAACAAAATGTCAAGAATATTAAGGCAATTAATGAATTTTTTTTTTTAAAAAAGCAAATGAAGGTGACCTTGCTATACCAGATCTAAAACTATATTATAAAGCAGCGGTCATCAAAACCATTTGGTACTGGCTAAGAAACAGAGTAGTTGTTCAGTTGAATAGGTTAGGTTCACAGGACAAAATAGTCAATGATCATAGCAATCTATTCTTAGACAAACCCGAAGACCCCAGCTTTTGGGATAAGAACTCAGTATTTGACAAAAAACTGTTGGGAAAATTAGAAACTTGTATGGCATAAACTAGGCATGGACCCACACCCAACATCTTTTACCAAGATAAGATTGAAATAGGTTCATGAACTGGACATAAAGAATGATAATATAAACAAATTAGAATATAAGATAGTTTACCTCTCAGATCTGTGGAGGAGGAAGGAATTTGTGAACAAAGAAGAACTAGAGATCATTATCAATCACAGAATAGATGATTTTGGTTATATCAAGTTAACAATTTTTGTACAAACAAAACTAATGCAGACAAGATTAGAAGGGAAGCAATAAATTGGGAAAACATTTTTACATTCAATGTTTTTTTTTGCTTTTTGCTGAGGCAATTGGGGTTAGGTGACTTGCCCAGGGTCACACAGCTAGGAAGTGTCTGAGACCAGATTTGAACTCAGGACCTCCTGACTTCAGGGCTGGTGCTCTAACCACTGCGCCACCTAGCTGCCCCTGGGAAAACATTTTTACATTCAAAGGCAATGATAAGGGCCTCATTTCTAAAATAGAGAATTGACTCAAATTTATAAGAATTCAAGCCATTCTCCAATTGAATAGTGGTCAAAGGATATGAAGAGACAATTTTCAGATGAAGAAATTGAAACTATATCTAGTCAACTGAAAAGGTGCTCCAAATCACTATTGATCAGAGAAATGCAAATTAAGACAACTCTGAGATACCACTACATGCCTGTCAGATTGGATAAGATGACAGGAAAAGAAAATGACAAATGTGGGAGGGGTTGTGGGAAAACTGGGACACTGATACGTTGGTGGTGGAACTGTGAGCGGATCCATCCATTCTGGAGAGCAGTCTGGAACTATGCTCAAAAAGGTATCAAACTGTGCATACCCTTTGACCCAGCAGTGTTTCTACTGGGCCTATATCGCAAAGCGATCTTAAAGGAGGGAAAGGGACCCACATGTGCAAGAATGTTTGTGGCAGCCCTTTTTGTAGTGGCTAGAAACTGGCAACTGAATGGATGCCCATCAATTGGAAAATGGCTGAATAAATTATGGTATATGAATGTTATGGAATGTTATTGTTCTGTAAGAAACGACCAGCAGGATGATTTCAGAGAGGCTTAGAGAGACTTGCATGAACTGATGATGAGTGAGATGAGCAGAAATAGGAGATCATTATACATGGCAACAACATGTCGGTCAGTTCTGATAGACATGGCTCATTTCAACAATGAGGTGATTCCAATCTGTTTCTATTGTTCAGCAATGAAAATAAAGCCATATACATCCAGAGAGAAGCTTGTGGGAACTGAGTGTGGACCACAACACAGCATTTTAATGCTTTCTGTGGATGTTTGCTTGCATTTTGTTTTCCTTCTTAGTTTTTTTTTCTCATTCTAGATCTGATTTTCTTGTGCTGCAAGATAACTGTATAGATATGTGTGTATATATATATATATATATATGTATATGTATTGATTTAGCATATATTTTAAATTATTTAACATGTATTAGACCACCTGCCATATAGGGGAGAGGGTGAGGGGAAGGAGGAAAAAATTTGAAACAAAGTTTTGCAAAGGTCAATGTTGAAAAATTACTCACATGTTCTGTAAATAAATTTTTTTAATAAAAAAATAGAGATCATTAAGGAACACTGCCTAAATATCCTACAAACCAAGAGGGAAATATTCATTGAAAGAATTCACCAATCACCTTCAGAAAGAAATATCACAAGGAAAACTTTAAGGAATATTTTTTTAAAATTCCAAACCTACAATCTTAAGGAAAAATATTGCAAGCTGCTAAATAAAAATAATTCAAATATCAAGAAGCAGCAGCCAAGATTACCCAGGATCTGGAACAATCTATAGTAAAGGTTTGGAGGCCCTGGAATACTATATTCTGGAAGGCAAAGGACCTGGGATTATAAATACCTAGCCAGACTGGGAGTCATTTTTCAGGGGAAGTGATAAATCTTCAATGAAATAAGAGACTTTCAATCAGTTTTATTGAGAAAACCAGAACTAAACAGATAATTTAATCTTCAAACACAGGATTTAAGAAAAGCATAGAAAGGTAAATAGGATGAATATATACATATATATACATACATACATGCACATATGTTTGCATAAATATATATGCACATACACATATACATATACATGTATATATCTCTATCTCTATCTATCTATCTATCTATATGTATTAAAAGTTAAACTGTTTACATCCCTACAAGGGAAAACAATTTCTGTAACTCTTGAAAACTATATCTATTACCGGAACAGACAGAAGTAGTATCACATGGACAGAGAGCAGTTATGAACTGAGTCTGATGTGATGATATCAAAGAAAAAAACTTAAGTAGTATGAAAGGATCTGTACTTGCAGAAGAAAGGGGAGATATAATGGGACAAAGATTATATGAAGAAATACCACAGATATATAACAATGGAGGGAAAGAAGGGAAGGGATGAACATTGCTTGGAGCTTGATCTCATCATTTTTGGCTCTGAGAGGGAATTGCTTAAACATTAATTTGGGTACAGAAATTTATCTAATGCTATAAAGAATAAAGAGGAAAGAAAAGGGAGAGTTTTGATAGAAAGGGAGGACAAAAATACTAGGGGGGGGAAAGGGAAGTGAAGGAGGAAGGGTGACAGATAAGGTAGTGGGTGGGGATGTCAAATAAGGGGAAAAAAAGAGAAAATAGAATGGAGGAAAATACAGAGTTGGTATTCATAACTATGAATGTGTATGGGATGAACTCTCATAAAATGGAAACAAATAGCAGAATGGATTAAAAAACAGAATCCTATAATGTGCTGTTTACAAGAAACACATTTGAAACAGAGAGACATATATACCGTAATGGTAAAAAGTGGTAAGAGAATTTATTTTGTTTTAGCTGAATTTAAAAAAGGCAGGGCTAGTAATTCTAATTTCAGATAAAGCAAAAGTAACAATAGATCAATTTAAAAGAGATAAGGAAAATACATGTAAATAAAGGGTAAACAATGAAGTAATAAGGTTACTAAATGTGTATGCACCAAGGCATAGAGTAGCCAAATTCCTAGAGAAGATATTAAGTGACACCAGTCATACTAGTGGAGTATCTCAACTTTCCACTCTCAAAATTAGACAAATCTAAACATAAAATAAACAAGGAAAAAAGAGAGAGGTTAATAAAATCCTAGAAAACCTAGATGTGATAAATCTTTGGACAACATTGAATAGGGACAGAAAGGAATACACCTTTTTCTCAGTAATACGTGACACCTACACAAAAATTGACCATGTATTATGACAATCTCACAAGCAAACCCAATGAGGTAGAAATAGTAAATGTTTCCTTTTCAGAACACAATACAATATTTTTTTAATTCAATAAAGGGTCAGGAAAAGAAAGACTAAAAAACAATTAGAAATTAAACAATCTCCTAAAAAATGAGTGTATCAAACAAATCACAGAAAAAATTCATAATTTTGTGCAAGAGAATAGCAACAATGAGAACATACTAAAAGCTATGGGATGTACTCAAAAAAGTTCTTAAGGGAAATTTTATATCTCTAAATGACTACATGAATAAAATAGAGGAAGAGGAGATCAATAAGTTGGGCATAAAACTAAAAAAAGAGGGAAAAACAAATAAAAAACAATTAAATATAAAATTAGAAATTCTGAAACAAAGAAGAGATTACTAAAATTGAAACTTAGAAAACTATTGAACTAAATCATCAAACTAAGATTAGATTTTGTGAAAAAAAAAACAAAATAGATAAATCATAGATTAATTTATTTAGAAAAAGGAAAGAAAAAAAATCAAATTCCCAACATCAAAAAAATGAAACGGATGAACTTAGCACCAATGAAAAAGAAATAAAAGCAATAATTAGGAACTATTTTGCTGAAATCTATGGCAGCAAATCCAACTATCTAACAGAAATTGATTCATATTTACAAAAAATATATATTCCCCAGATTAACAGAATAGGAAATAAATTTTAGAAATACTCTCATTTTAGAGAAATAAATTGAAATAGTCATTAATGAACTCCCTAAGAAAAAATCTCCAGGACCAGATGGATTCACAAGTGAATTGTAGCACACATTTAAAAAACAATTGAACTTATATTATGTAAGCTTTTTGGAAAAATAGATAAAGGAGTGCTGCAAAATTCTTTCTCTGACACAAATATGGCACTGATATCTAAACCAAGTATGGCCAAAGCAGAGAAAGAAAATTACAGATAAATTTCCCTGATGAATATTAATGTAAAATTTTAAATAAAATATTAGCAAAGAGATTATAGCAACTTGTAAATACGATTTTTCTTGCACAACAATGATAAGTGTGGAAATATATATACATATATTCGATTTGTCCAGTATTTTAACGTAATTAACATGTAGTAGACTTCCTGCCATCTAGTGGAGGGGTGGAGACTAGGGGGGAAAATTTTGTAACGGAAAGCTTTGCCATGATCAATGTTGAAAAATCACCCATACATTATATTTGGAAATTAAAAAGCTTTAATTAAAAATAAATAAATAAATTAGGTGCTAAAATTTAAAAAAATAAAATCTGTTTGTCCATCATTTTTATAGAAAAATAATATTCCATTACCTTTATATACCACAACATGTTCAGTCATTCCCCAAATGATGGGCATTTCCTCATTTTTGATTCTTAGCACAAAAAGAGCTGCTACAAACATTTTTGCATATATAGGTCCATCCCTCTCCTTGATGATTTCCTGGGGACACAGACCAAATAGTGGCACTACTAGGTCAAAGAATATGCATAATTTCATAGTCATTTGGACACAGCTCCAAATTGCTGTCCAGAATGGTTGGATCATTTCACCACTTCACCAACAATGCATTAGTAACCCAGTTTTCCCATACCCCCTTCAATATTTATTATTATCTTTTCCTGTCATCTTACCCATTCTGAAAGGTGTGAGGGGGTACTTCATAGTTGTTTTAATTTGCATTCTCTAATTAATAGTGAATTAGAACATTTTTTTTCATATAACAAAAATGGTTTTAATCCCATCATCTGTAAACTGTTCATATCCTTTCACCATTTATCAATTGAGAAATAACTAGTATTTTTTATAAATTTGATACAGTTTATTATATATTTTAGAAAGGAGACCTTTACCAGAAACACTGGTGTAAAAAAGAAAAAAAAAATTTCCCCCAGCTTTGTACTTCTCTTTTAAGTTTGGTTTTGTTGGTTTTGTCTTCCCAAAAACTTTTTAATGTAATCAGCATTGGCCATTTTGTATTTCATAATATTCTCTTTTTTCTAAGATCTAATAGATAAATTGCCCTTTGTTCTCCTAATGTGCTTATTTATTACCTTTCATGGTGAAATCATGTACCTATTTTGATCTTATTTTGGTATGGGATGTGAGATATAGGTCTATGATAAGTTTCTGACATTATTTTCCAGTTTGCCCAGCAAATTTTATCAAACAGTGAATTCTTATCCCAGAAGTTGGAGTTTGGGGCTTTGTCAAATACTATATTACTATAGTCATTCATTATTTATTCGTGTGTCTAATCTATTCCATTGGTCCACCACTCTATTTCTTAGACAGTACCAAATGCTTTTGATGTTTGCTGCTTAATAATGTAATTTTAAAGCTGATACTGACAGGCTGTCATCCTTTTTATTTTTTTCATTAATTCTTTTGATATTCTAGACCTTTTGTTCCTCCAAATAAATTCTATTCCTTTTTCTAATTCAATAAAATAATTTTTTTTGGCAGTTTGGTGTGGCAATGAATAAGTAGAGCAATTTATCCAGGATTGACATTTTTATTATATTAGCTCAGTCTATCCATTAGCAATTGATATTTTTCCAATTGTATAGATCTAACCTTATTTGTTTGGGAAGTCTTTTGTAATTGTGTTCATATTGTTCCTGGATTTGTCTTGGCGGATAGATAACATTTTGTTGTCTGTAGTTATTTTAAATGAAATGTCTCTTTCTTTTGCTGCTGGGCTTTGTCAGTAATATATAAAAATGCTGATGATTTGTGTGGGTTTATTTTGTATGCTGCATCTTGGCTAAAGCTGTTAATTGTTTCCGGTAGATTTTTAGATGATTTTCTAGAATTCTCTAAGTATATCATCATATCGTCTGCAAAGAGTGTTAGTTTTATTTCATCATTGCCTATTATAATTCCTTTAATTTCTTTTTTCTTATTACTAAAGCCAACATTTCTAATACAATGTTGAATAATTGAAGTTATAACTGGTTTCCTTGTTTCACCCCTGATCTTATTGGGAATGTGTCCAGGTTCTATAATTACAATATTTTCTATAGGCTTTAGATAGATATTGCTTATTATTTTAAGGAAAGCTGCCTTTGCCTCCATACTTTCTAGTGATTTTAATAGAAATAGGTGTTATATTTTTTCAAAAATATATGCTTTTCTTCATATGTTGATATTTAGCAGCATATATATGCTTTCTGTGGTTTTTTTTATTAATATGGTCAATGTGGAAATAGTTTTCCTGATACTGAATCAGGCCTGAATTCCTGGTATAAATTCCTCTTGATCACAGTGTATTACCCTGCTGATAAATGGCTATAATCTCTTTAATAACATTTTTTAAAATTTTTCAGCAGAGAGATTGGTGTATAATTTTCTGTCCTTGCTTTGGCTCTTCCTGGTTTAGGTATCAGTACTAATTTGGCAGGACTCCTTTGCCTGTATTTCTAAATAGTTTATATAACATTGAAATTTAAGGTTCTTTAAGTGTTTTGTAAAATTTCATTGCAAATTCATCCAGTCCTGGAGATTTTTTTTTTCCTTAGGGAATTCATCGAGGGACTTCAATTTCTTTTTCTAGATCAGGACTACTAAAATAATTTATTTTCTCTTTTGTAAATCTCAGAAATTTGTATTTTTGTAAACATTGATCCATTTCTATTAGAGTGTTAGACCTGCTGGCATATAGTTTGAATTGCTTTAAATTTTAAATTCACTCTTTTCATTTTTTGATGCTGGTAATTTTCTTTTTTTTTCCTTTTTTCTAATTAAATTATTCAAAGATTCATCTATTTTGGTTTTTTTCCATAAAACCAACTCTTAGTTTTATTTGTTAGTTCAATAGTTTTCTTTCTTTCAGTTTTATTAATCCCTCCTTTAAGTTTCAGAATTTCAAATTTGGTATTTAATGGGAGGGTTTTAATTTGTTCTTTTTCTAGCTTTTTTAGTTGCATGCCTAATTTATTGATCTCCTCTTCCTCTATTTTATTGGTGTAACTATTTAGACATAAAATTTCCCCCAAATAACTTGATTTGGCTGCATCCCATAGGTCTTAGTATGTTATCTCAATTTTCATCCTCTTGAAAATTTTGGATTGTTTCTGTGATTTATTGTTTGACCCACTCATTCTTTAGAATTAGATTATTTAATTTTCAGTAGGTTTTTAGTCCATCTTTCTCTTTTTTTATTAATACTTTTTATTTGCAAAACATATGTATGGGTAATTCCTAAACATTAACCCTTACAAAGCTTTCTATTACAAATTTTTCCCCCCTACTCCCCACCCCTCCCCTAGATGGCAGGATATCCACTACATGATAATTATGTTAGAATACTTAAGAAATCAAGTATATGTATAGTTATTGCATCATTTTTTGTGCAGGAAAAATCGTATCTACAAGAAAGAATAATCTGATAAAGGAAATACAATGCAAGCAAACATCAATAGAGATCATGGAAATGATATGTTGTGGTCCACATTTCACATCCCTCTCTCTGGGTGTATATGGCTTTCTTCACTGAACAATTGGAACTGGTTTGAAGTATTTTGTTTTTGAAAAGAGTCATGTCCATTAGAACTGATCCTAATATAGTATTGTTGTTGCCATGAATAATGATCTCCTGGTTCTGCTCACTTCACTGGGCATCAGTTCACGCAAGTCTCTCTAGGCCTCTCTGAAATCGTCCTGCTGGTCGTTTCTTACAGAACAATAATATTCCATAACATTCATGTACCATAATTTATTCAGCCACTCTCCAATTGATGGGCATCCCTTCAGTTTCCAGTTTCTAGCCACTACAAAAAGGGCTGCCACAAACATTCTTGCACATGTGGGGCCCTTTCCTTCTTTTACGATTTCTTTGGGATATAAGCCCAATAGAAACACTGCCGGGTCAAAGGGTATGCACAGTTTGATAACTTTTTGAGCATAGTTCCAAATTGCTCTCCAGAACGGTTAGATCCGTTCACAGCTCCACCAACAATGCATCAGTGTCCCAGTCTTCCCACATCTAGTCCATCTTTCTCTAAGCCTTTATCAAATATATTTTAATGCTTTATGATTTGACAAGGAAGCATTTACTAATTCTGCCTTTCTGCATTTGATTGTGAGGTTTTTATGCCTTATTACATAGTCAATTTTTGTGTAGGTGCCATGTGCTGCTGGAAAAAAAGGTGTATTCCTTTCTGTTCCTGTTAAATTTTCTTCCGAGGTCTATCATGTCTTAGTCCAAAGCCTATTTCATTTTTGCAACATTGCTTGTCTTAATTTTAGGACTGGATTTATTTTGATTATTTTACTTTTCCCTTCTTCAAATAGCTTGTTTATACCACAGTTCCTGACACATACTAGGTGCTTAATAAAAACTCATTGACTAAAATTCTCTTCCTCTTCAGAATGTCTATATTTTTAGAGTTCCTAACTCATTGTAAGGATAAATTCATGTCAAATTCTTTAAAAATTCTTTCTCACTTTCTCAGTTATTGATTATCTTTCCCTATCAGGTGACTGCAAACTAGATATTCAATCCTAGGCTTCAAACTTCAGCTCTCTTTGAACTTCTGTTTTATGTCAAATATATATTTAAATATATAATATAAATTTTTTTCTTTGACCTTTATCCTTAAATTATATTTTTCCAATTTTCTATATCTAATTTTATAGCAAATGTTTTAATATATGAATATCTCTGTTATATCATATTCATTTTAATATATTTTTTCTTTTTCTTTTAAAATAGTATTTTATTTTTCCAAATACATGGAAAGATAGTTTTCAACATTCACATTTGTAAAATCTTGTGTTCCCAATTTTTCTCCTCTCTCTCCCCTCTCAAAGACACCTAACAATCCAATATATATTCTATTTATCTTGGGATAATTTTGCCTATTTGAATCCCATAAAGTTTTCTGTTGAACAATTTCAACTTATCCTGTATATTTATTGCATATGTACATATAAATGTATATGCACATGTAAATTTACTGTACACATGTATGTGTATATATCTGCATATACAGGATAAATTGAAGATAACCAACATAAAGTTTGGAAAGAATCGAGCAAAATTATCATATACACAAAAATATATTTTATTTGTATATATTTGAATTATGTAGTCTTCTCTAATAGATTGCAAGCTCCTTGAGATTAGGTACTATATTTTGACTTCCTTTGTATCCCTAAGTCACAGCACAATGTCTAGATCAGAAGTAGTGCGACTGAGTGACAGTTGATTGAGTGGCAATTTTCTACCACTATGCTCAAAAAAAATTACAATTAGTTTATATTTTGCATTGGTTTTACTCAGACTACAAAATATCTTTTGATAAGATAAAGTTTTTACATGTGAAAGTGATTTCTAGACTTCAGATTTTAGGAATGTGTCCTGAACTATATAAACCACCTTTTGGATTCTACTACATGAAATGGTCATAGTTTATAGTGATATATATCCTTTCATAAGACATTTGATTAAGAACAGGAATGGATGTTTTAACCATCAAAATGATACTAAACTAAAACCCATAGTCCAAATTCATGCTGCAGTCTTTATTAGTACATCTAAGATTATGTTTTTAATTTTTAAATAAAGATTTAATTTTTTAATGTGCTGGTACATACAAAGAAAAAGTAGAAGGCTTGATTTAGCTTGCAGGTCATATTTTACTGACCTCTAAAATAAACTAATCTCATCATTTTATAAATGAGAACACTGAGAAAGAAACAGGTGTGGAGACCTGTCCCAGTCCATATAGGGAATAAGTGACAAAGCTGGGAGATTGAAATCCAATCTTTTGAATTTAAATAGCATACCTGTCATACTACACAAGTCTGCCATTTCCCTTTCTATGTGTCAAAAGATTATTTAAATATGTAATGTTGGACCTGTCCCATTTTTCTATCATATGGCCTAATTTTTGTTCTTTCTTTTAATTTAAAATTAACAATTCTACTCTAATGAATCAGTATACTGAATACATAATCATAAACTTTGGATAATGACTCCCAAATCTATATACAGTGTTTTTCTGTTCCAATAATATTGAATTAATTTATTTTCTTAACTTTCATTTCTTTTCTTCATTTATTTGTTTTCTCTCTCTCTTATTCTTGCTCTCGTTCTCTTTATTTTAGTTATATGGGAATAAACAACTAATTTCTGATAACTCTCTTCTTTAAAAAGTGATAATGTTCTTTGGTTTGATGCTTCTTTTTAGTCTATAAGCTTTTGATTGTTTCAAGTCTTACACTAAAACAATATTTTCCATTATATATTTTAGCCCTTCTTTCCATATGACCACCTTTTTATTAAAATGAGAAAGAATTTGCATATGTGTTGACTTAATCTTGAAAAGTTTATTAAGTTCTAAAATCTATGGTTTGTTTTTCCTTGGAAAGAAAATTTGGTTATATAAGTTACAATCATCTTCGCTGTAATATTTTTAGTAAACTATTGTAACTACAATAGGTGCTAATTAATTAACAAATATTCATTGTTTTCTATGTGTCAATTACTAAGTATTAAGGATTTAAGTATGAAATAAAAATGAAATAATCCAACAAGAAAATTTTAACTACCTCCCACCTGTAAGATACCATTGTCAATAATAGGAAAAATAGAGGTTATTTAAAATTAATCACATTTACCTAATGGTAGGATTCTGGTCTCATATGATTCTATGTCTTTCATTTACATAAATAGTTGGCAAATTCAGTGACTTCTGAGTCACAAAGTGGTATTTCGATATCTTAGAGTTAAAGGATTTGGCTGCTGCATCTCTTCCAGAATTCAAAAGCATTTGCAAAGACACTAAACAAATGGTTTGAGCTCACAGTTTTATATTCTGCTTTGCCATTCCTTAGTCTATTTGTTTAGTGTTCCCTAGGATCTTGGGCTTGTTTCACTAAGCATGTATTTGCTTCTGCCCTTTTAGCTATTTTGTCTCTGCTAACGATTCACCCAGGACCACTTCTTGCTGGGTTCACAGTCTCTGGCTTTTGGCACTGCCCCTATGACACAGTGGTTCGTGCTGTCTATTGGCCTGGTAAAATTTCCCATCTGACTCCAGGCTCTAGCTGAAATGTTCTTGCTAATTAGCCATCCTTGAAGCCCATCTTTCACTTATCTATAAAGATAAGTGTTGACAACTTGAATGTTATTATAGCCCAAAGGTAATTTTTGCTAATTAATTTCACCTATCTCATTCACTAATTTATAGATTATCATCCCTGTGGGACACCAGTCATCAAATATATTGAGCATTTTTGTAATAAAAGAAATTTTATTTATAACAAAAATAAAACCTTGCATATCATGCCAAAAAGATAGCCTGAAAAAATATATCCTTCATTAAAAGTGTATTTCAGTGTTTGTACATGGCTTGGCAGTGACTCTAGGGTCTTAAAGATTAAAGTAGAGTAACATGAGCTCTTTAAGGTACTACCAAATGGTAAATACTTTGTACTGATCAGCTGAGATAAATTTAGAGGAAGTCCTCATCAACAAGGAGATGCAGTATGGTGTAATGGAAAAAGAACTTTATTTTTAATAGAGCAATTTGCTATCTGTTGACATATTTCATTTGATAAATGCATGATATATCTGTACATAGAAAAGTATACCTTGCTCCATGGACTTTTAATGTTTTACCATTTTATTAAGGAATAATGTGAAAATCTCTTCCAGATTTTCAATTGCTTCTTAATGACAGATGGTTAGTCATGGGAATTCTGTTAGAGGTAGAGATTAACTCTATTACTATATAATGCACTAGAATAAGGAATAATCTTTGATGACGTAGGGAATTCAGTGATGTAAAATAATATATCCAAACAAAGCATCTATATTTTATATGATTCTGATGTGTTGATTGGGTTTTCAATTTTCCCTCTTTGCTTTCTCTTTTTTTTCTTAAAATAATAATATGTTAAGGGCAGCTAGTTGGTGCAGTGGATAGAGCACCAGCCCTGAAGTCAGGAGGACCATCTGGCCTTAGACACTTAATACTTCCTAGCTGTGCGACCCTGGGCAAGTTACTTAACCCCAATTACCACCAGCAAAAAAAAAAAAATGTTATCTCCTGGAGGAGGAGGAAAAATTATACTTGGTGAAATGTTTGCAATATAAAAACAAAATATATCAATAAATTTATTTCTTTTTTTTTTTACTTTCAAACTTATCATTTTTGTACAAGAAAAATCTTATCAACACAAACGATATATCAGATAAAGGGAATACAATGTAATCAAACATCAATCAAGGAGTATGAGAATGTTATATTGTGGTCCACATTTCGCATCCCTCTCTCTGGGTGTATATGGCTTTCTTCAGTGAACAATTGGAGGTGGTTTGAAACATTTCATTGTTGAAGAGAGCCATGTCCATCAGAATTGATCGTCATATAGTACTGTTGTTGCCATGTATAATGATCTCCTGGTTCTGCTCATTTCACTCAGCATCAGTTCATGTAAGTCTCTCCAGGACTCTCTGAAATCATCTTGCTGGTCATTTCTTACAGAACAATAATATTCCATAATATTCATATACCATAATTTATTCAGCCATTCTCCAATTGAAGGGCATCTATTCAATTTCCAGTTTCTAGCCACTACAAAAAGGGCTGCCACAAACATTCTTGCACATGT
>JAJPUD010015631.1:4006-36729 GCA_023553655.1 Myrmecobius fasciatus | reverse complement strand
TCTATGGTGAGAGCTCTCTTCTTCTTGCTCATGATGTTTAGCTGAGGGATCAGTCACCAGCAGGGAATTCTGCAGCAGCAGCAGCAGCAGCAGTGGCAGCAACAGCAGCAGCAGCAGCAGCAGTGGTGGCAGCAGCTGCAGCAGCAGCAGCAGCAATTTCAATTTGCCCTGGGGCAATTTGCCGAGTTGACTTCTGGTCTGGAACAGATCTTTCTAGATCCGCACTAGGACCACACTTTCAGCTGATCTCAATCCACCCTTTATCAAAGGTAGACCTGCCAAAGCACCTGCCCGCAAGCAGAGCAAAGTGGCCCAAGCATCTCCCAGGGACTTCCTGGGTGCCTAAAATCTTCTGGTCCGTCCCAGCCCCAGACTTGCACCCCAGCTGCACACTGGTGTCTGAGCGCCGGGAGCTGCTCGATCCCCCGCCCGTCTAAAACTGACCTCAGAATTTCTTTCAAAGTAGATATTTGATAGAAGTGCGTTGTAGTCCAAGTGTTTGGTGGCACCCTCACTCCAGAACCAGTTCGGAGGCTCAGTTTGTCTGGGTCTGAGGGAAGGTCTCAGGAGCTCACAGAGAACGCTGTCTGCAGTTTGCCATCTTGGCTCTGCCCCCCCTCCGCCTCCCCCCCCCCGGTCAATTAATCTTGTTGCCCCGCTTTCTTCATTTGTAACATAAGCTGGCAAAGGAAATGTATCTTTGCCAAGAAAACCCCAAATGGGGTCATGGAGAGTTGGACATGATTAAAAATGACTAAACAAGAACTCAATAAGCAAAGAAAAGCAGGGAAGATACTCCCAAGTTGTTAATAGTGTGAGCAAAAGCATGGCAATAACATACTTCAATGTAGTTTTTAAACTACTGAGGATCAATTTGTCCAGAGGGCAGAATGCATGGAAGGGAATAACATGAGGTAAGACTATGAAAACAGAGTAGAACCAAATAGTAGAAGCCTTGAAGATTCATCCATGAAAAAAAATTTCTTGGGAGGCAATGGTGAGCCCCTGAAAATGTCTGAGCAGAGAAGTTACAGGAGTAATACTTTAATGAATCTGAATTCACCAATTGAGCACTCCAATATTTCAGACTATATTCCATCTGTGTTTTCTCATATATGTTTTCCTAGATTGTTCTTAGAATTTAGGAGTGGATGAGGGAGAGGTTGGGACTTGTGTCCTATAAATAGGCAAAGATAATTCTGACAATTGAACTTAGTCTGGATGGAAGGATAGTGGAAGTGGGAAAAATCCTTATGAGCTTATTTCCATAGTTCATACAGTTCAAAATGAAGGTCTATGTTAAGGTGGTGAAAGTAGACAGAGTGAAATGTAATGAATAGATGCAAGAAATAAATGTAAACACAAGAGACTTGGTAAATAATTATTTATATGAGGCAAATGAAAAGGGATAGATATGTGTTATAGTAAAAAAAATTACCTAGAGCTAAACTCCTTCATTTCCCTCTCAAGCAGTTTGAACCCCCAAATTCATTTGGAACAAGGGGATAGAGATCTCATCTTCTGGAGCGGCTTCATGCTAATAAAGGTATAGAGCTGTCTCTGCCTTGTGTAGTCCAGACTGAGGAGGAAAGACATGTGACTGGAAGATCACAGCAGCAAAATCTAAGGGATGTTGAGTGTCAGAATCAGTTAGCCCATGGTATTCAGAATGAACGAGTAGTTGGAAGTTCATAGCATGAAATCTGGAGGAAATCAATCTAAGTAGGTTAAAAATGCAGGGACCAAATATGAGCAAAACACAATAATTAAAAGGGGAATTAAGGGTTAGTAGGGACAATAGGCAGGAACCCCACCCAGAGGATACCTGGGGGGGGAGATGAAACTTTCATGAATGTCTTGCATCCAGCCAGCTTTCCCTAGGATCCTTCTTGGTACAAAGCTCAACATACTTTAAATTGTTGATCTACACGAGGAAGGAGATATTGGCAAGGGTGCAGACACTACCACTGGAGGCAAGAAGATAATCCAAGGCCAACCTATTATCTAAAACCATATTAGCAAGAGAGTCCAGAGATTCTTGGATCTCTCAGAGAGAGTGTGCAGTTTCATTGTCCAGTTGGTTGATCGTGACAGTCAGGTTGGAAAGTATATTCTCATGTTCTAAATATCCTACCCAAGATCTAGCATTTCTGGTCTTTCCTTAAATATCAAAGAACATTTATCCAAACCCCTCACTTTTGTCTCCTGGAAGGAATGGGAGCAGTGTTCAAAGCAGTGGCATTATACTCAATGAAAGGAACACTCAGGTGGCCTAGGGTGCAAGCACCATAATGTTTGAAAGGTGTTAAGCATCCAGTAGAGAGGATGACAGGTTAAGGAGGGTTCCAGTTAGAGGCATTTCTTTTAACAGGTCCCTCAGAAACATCAAAGTAGAATGGAAAATTCATTTTACAAAAATATCCCTTCAGTACATAGATGGTACTTGAGATCAAGTTTTGTAGTAGCTTCCTAGTTAGTTATCCCCAAGAATGATTATAATTACATGATGTATCAATAGGAATGTTAGTTTTCAGGAAGTTATGAAGAAGCTTCAAGGAAGATGATGTAGAAGCATTTTGAGTGAGTTTGCAAGAATAATTTTGGAATGGATATCCTACAAGTCATAGGCATAGTGAGCCCTTAACCCACACGTACAGCTAGTACAGGTTGCTGAGGTGAAATTGTGGCAGGTATGAGAGGGGTTGCACTGACTTCTTCCAACAGTTTTAGTGGTGGAAATCATTATCCCAAAATCTTGGATGTAAACATGGCCAATGTGGGTCACAGTGACAGTTATTGTACCTATGTTATAGGTGTTGAGATACATAGGTAAGAGATCTTCTCCAGCAAGAAAACAGGGAATAGCCAGGTTAATGTTATTAGCCTTGGGGATAGCTAATACAAACAGGGTGGCATCCAGGGTGGAGATGCTCACATTTGGGAATGGGGCCTTTGCAAATAATGTATCAGCTCAAATATGTGGGTTGCCTTGAGGATGCTGATGGCACACCCAACAATCCTGAATGCCCTCATTGCCCACAGAGTTCCCTAGCCTGACTAACAAGTTATCTCCCCACTGGCGGGTGTCCACAGAGTGACAACAAGAAAGCTGGAGAAAAAATACTAGGAGCAAAGCTCTCATTCTTGGACTGTTGTTTAAGGTACACCTGGAAAAGTGGGAAATAACAAGAAAGAAAAAAAACTGGAATGAGGGAGAGGACACAGACAATTTCACCCTTCTCTATCCAGTGTGTGTCCAGTGTTTCCAGGAGTGCTGCAGAATAGTTTCAGGTTCTCTATGGTTCACAGGAATGTCTGAGGGAGAAGAAGTAACCGGAGTAGCATTTTTAATTCTAGAAACATGAGTCCAGCTGAGAAGATCTTTGAGTTTGACTGAAAATGAAATGTCATTCTGACTGAATTTGAATGAAATTGGAGTAGTCAGAATGACCTTATATGGTCCTTTCTACTTTATACTCAGCACCTTGAGCCTTCTAAGATTTTAAGTATACCATGTCCCCTGGATTTACAGGAGTGACAGTCTGAGTATGAGCATCTGTGGGTTTAGGGAGATGTTCATTTGCATATTCAGAAAGCTGGACTGCACCAAGTTGTGTGGCAAACTGAGTGATCAGATGCTGTTCTGGATCTACAAGAATGTTAGAGTTTAAGAAGGGCTCCCATACAGAAGTTCAAAGGCGCTCAGCTTAATTTTCTTCTGAGGTGCAATAAGGATTCTAAGAAGTCCTAAAGGAAGATTCTTCACCCAATCTTCTCCAGTCTCCAGACATAGTTCAGTAAGGACTTTCTTGAGGGTGTGATTCATTTTCTCCACCTTCCCAGAAGACTTGAGGATGACAGGTAAAGTAGATATGATAAGTAATCTTCAGTGCCTTAGTCACCATTTGAGTTATTTGAGAAGCTTCACTCTACAAGGAGCTGGGCAGGCCAAAGCCAGGTATGATTTCTTTTAGCAAACACTTTGATACCTCCAGAGCTTTCTCAGTGTCGAAAGGGAAGGCAGATTCTACTCAATTACTAAAGGTGTCAACAAAGACCAAAAGCAACTTGAAGCCTCTACAAGGGGACATGAGTGTAAAATCTATTTGCCAATCTTATCCCTTCTCCGGATAGGCTCCAGGAGAGGGGAAGTTTAAATGCCCTTTCAGCATTTACTGGGGCACAAGCTAGGTGGGCCTGACAGATCTATTTAATTGTTTCTCCTACATTGTGACCAGTAAAAATAAGTTTTTTAAGGGATTGGGGAGCACTTTTTTTTTCAAGTAGCTTGGTGTAGGCTATAAAGAAGTTTCACTGGCTGGTTTCTGGGATTGGAAGTTGGTCTGAGGGTTTGAAAGCACCTAGAAGGAGAAAGGATTTATCCCCTTTTATTCCTGGGAGCTATGAAAGAAATTAGGAAAATGGGGAATTAAAAGTGCCATAGTCAGGAGCAAACAGGCAGCAGCACAGGAGCTGAATCTGCAAGCCTGTCTCTCTTGGCCTGAAGTGAATCCCCCTTCTGGTGTGTTTCCCAAAACATGACAGAAATCTCTTTAGGTCCATGGATGGCTTGAAATAATTGTAGAATTCCCACTGCATATTTAATGGGGCAAATACTTATTTTTGCAGTCAAAAGTCCTTTTTCTTTCCATGTAGGCCCATGATCATGCAAAACATGTCAATATAGACATTCATTGCTTTCCCCAATTTTAAAACTCTTTGAGGGCAAAAATGCTCAACCCAGTGGGGCTTAGAACCTCCAATGGTTGGCTTAAGGTGAACGTAGAGGTTTCCTCAATTATTAGAAGGGCTGTGGCAGCTAGCTCTAAGGCAGGAGGGTCACTCCAAAGATAGCAAGTTTCTTTGAGAAGTAAGCAAGGGGTCTAGGATAGAGTTCCAGAGATTGAGTTAAGATCCCTAGGACCTTGCCCCACTTTCTATCAATGTACAGTAAAAAAGATTTTAAGTAGGGTTAAGGCTGGTGCAAGAGATTAATTTGGTTTTCAAGTCTTAAAGGCTTGGCCTGATCAGGGCCCCCATTCAAGGGGAATTGTGTCAGGGCTTTGAATACAATCATAGAGGAACTTGGAAATAAATAGAGCCATGCCCAGGAAAGTACACAGCTGTTTTCTTTGAGAAAGGTTCAGGGGGTGATCAGATTGCTTCCTCTCCTATGAGCAAAAGAGTGATAAAAATTAATTCATGGCCCAAATACTTAACAGACTGAAAGGCAATGTGGGACTTTAGACAAAGAAACTTCATAGCCCTGGGTGAGGAGGGCCTGGAAGTTAAGGGTTTTTATGGCTGCAGTCAGAGAAGCCTCTTAGGTGGGGCTGCAGATCAAGATATCATCTACATACTGGATAGTCAGTGCCTGTCCAAATATGTGGGGGATGTCATGGAAGCCTTGAGCTACTTCCATGCTATGGACATGACTGCCCAGCTTAATTGGTGGGGGTTATGTTTCCCTGGATTTGTTCCTTCAAGGGCAAAAAAAAATGTGAATCTTTATGTAATGATATGCAAAAGAAAGCATCTTTAAGATCTAAGGCAGAAAACCATTATGTCCCTGGGATACTTGTATTGGGCTCATGACTTCTACTGACCATTTGCTCCGATTATAGAAATTTGCAATAAGAGGAAAAAGCAGAGACATGATTATAATAACATCAAAAGAGGATTCAGGCTTCAGGCTTCAGCCTGAGAGCACATACATGACAGGATAAAGCATCCTTAGTTCTCTTTAACAACCTATCATCACGCAATAACAACTCCACCTTATATTCAGACTCTGGAATAATAAGTGGGAAACAATGAAACAGAACTGGGAAACTGAGTCAGAAGGATTCTATCTTAAGCAGAAGTTAAGATTGTCCTCCCAACTCTTGCTCAGATAAGACATCCACCTGTAACAGTTCAGGAAGACATTCCTCTGAGTAATTTATAGCATTTTTTTTAATGGTGGGTTACTGACTTAATTAATGATCAGGCAATCAAATTCGAATATCAGTTACAGTCCCAAGAGATTTTTATCTCTAATAGTAAATTCTACTAATTGCAGCTTAGGGTTGCATATGTTATTTTAAAAAGTTTACCAGGACTTACAAACATAGGAGATTTTGCTTAACATGTTTTATATATTTAAACTTGTCCTGGTACAAAGGATCAATCATTAAACAACCTTACAGATTCTTAATAAACACATTCTTTTTTTTTTAAGAAGTACACATCCTAAACAGGCTCTCTAGCTCTCAGGGCTGATGACCTCGCTTACCCTGATGGTTAAGAAAACTGGCAAGCTTATACATTAAAGGGATTTGACAGAGAACCCATAGAAGGGGCTGAACTTGCTATTGCCCAACTATTCTTAGTGTTTTCATGTGCTGTGCTGTTGAATACCTCTCCACACTCTGTGAAGGGGGAAAAAGGAGCTGTATACCTGCATACTTGGAGGTGAACTGATAAGGCTTTCACCTCATCCTTCTTGCTCCACACACAATAATTGCCAATTTTAGGTTTAACATGCTGATAATAACTACAAATAACTTAGTTAACAATTTTTGAATTTTCCTAATAGCTAAATAGACAACTATAATTTTTAATTTTCTAACAAAAGTGAAACTACATAATTCTTGAGAATACATTTGCAAAGCATTTTAAAATGGGATTAACAAGGCTAAATAAATTTTCCATCTTTTTTTAGTTGACAGGACCCTCAGAAGTCCGACTCTTTGATAACTCAAAAGCAGATTGTTTTTGCCAGAGTTTTTCAAGCAGTAGCAAACTATTTTATTCTGTCCCCAAGCTGTTGCAGCTTTAGAAGTATTCAGGGTAGATTTCTATTCCCTTTAATAAGTTTCCCTTTTGTTTTAGGGAGAAAACAAGATAACTTTTAAAATTGAGAGAGAATAGATTTTAAAATTGACTTAACTTTAATAAGATTTCTTAAATTTTGATTAAATTTTGTAGAAAAACTGAATTGCGATTTGATTATTTTCTAATTCACACAAACCATTTCTCTTTTGTGAGCCAAGAAAGAGTGAAAGTGCCAATTTTTACTGACAGGGCCCTCAGAAGACTGTCTCTAGATAACAAAAGCAGACTATTTGTTGCCAAAGTTTTTGAAGCAATAGAGACTGTTTTTCTGTTTTCCTAATGTTCCCAAACTTTTAAGTCTTTGGTTAACATTATCAGTACAAATAGATTACAATTTACATATCTCTTCAGTGGTCTTTAATTAGAGCTCCTTTAAAACTACTTTTACTATCATATCTCAAATAACAAATTAGAAATAATTTATCTCAACATTGGCATTGCATATTGGTCACATCCAAAAACCCATAAAGTTATCAAATATGAAGCAATTATGTTCAATAAAGCAGTTAACATTCATATAGAATGTTTTATAGTAAGCACCTTTGCAATCATGTGATCTTTACAACAATTATTTATCTTTTCAAATCAAGAAAATGGCCAGAGATAAAATAATTCGCTACAAATTACATGGCTAATATACATCTACAACTGAAACAGAGACTGGTGGGCTTACGAAATGCAGAGATTGACTGGCTTTCTCACCTTACACTGCCATTCTGGGTACTGCCAGGAGTACCTAGATTCTTCCCAGCAGTTGCTGGACAAAACCTGCTGAAGGCCTGGGTGATTGATGCCAGGATCTCCTTTTGATGATAGTTTCATCATTCCATCTCCATTTCCCCAAGGTGGGTTGGGGAGGTGTTTGAACAAGGTTGTGTGGGGTTTCTACAGCTGTTGCTGCTTCCTTATTTCTACAAGTGAGGCAGAATTTGAGTTTTCCTACAATTCTTTAGCATTCTCTTTTCTTATTCTGATCTGAGATAAGAAAAGTTAGTAATCAGAAGGAATTAAGCTATATTGATGTTGTTAGCAATCCCCACAATTGAAATACACTCAGGACCCAGGGGAGTGGAGTTGATAAGGTCCCTTAATACCTTCTGGGGTGCTTTCTCAAAAGAGCAGAAGGGGAACTCTAGACAAGATAGGAGTCAAGGAAGGGCTAGCAAAAAGTTGATATTTACCTAGTTGTTTTTTGTCTTCTTTTTATTTTCTTTCAGAATGGAGTAAATTCCTGGAATTATTCCCAATGTTTCAGGAATTTTTCTTGCAATCTTAAAATGACTAATTGCCAAACTTATTAATCATTGCTCTCAAAACTTTGAGAATCTGCTACTTTTATTTTAATTAGCTAACTTTATTTCTATAAACCAGCCCCCAACTTGGCCAGAGCTGAGGTCCACAGAAAAAAGTTAGACTTTTTTTCCCCATTTTAAAGTGGAAGTCATAATCTTCCTAGCATTCTAACTACAGCATAGAGCTTTTTTTTCTTGCTGGTTGCATTTTAAATCTTTCCAGGTAACAGAATCTAGCTCACAAAACAAACATGACAGATATTTTAAACAGAGATACAGACACAGACAAAAATGACATGAAATAGGACTGTCCCATCTTTGCCAAAAATCATAAAATTTTGCTAAAAGTCATCCTATAGTACTTCGTCTTCTCTGATGTCCTAGAGAAAGCCAAAAGGTGGCAAAGGTTCCCTAGGAACTTTGCCAAAAATTGCAAGAATTTCCAAGTCTAGGTGTCCCCAGTCAAGGAAAACTTGCTGAGCATGGAGTTCACGATGACCCAGACAAGCCTTCTCCCAGTTGCTTGGGGTATCTCAGCTATAGGATTGAGGGAGAAAAAAATAGGGGGCTTATCTTGACAAGGAAGGAATCAAGTCAGGGGAGGCCAGACTCTCCCCATAACAGGCCACTAACTATAGAGGTTGTGAAGGGATCCTAAAAGGTTGGTGTAATAGACTGGTGTCATGAGGTATCTCATAAGAATTTGCAGGCTTGAACCCATATTCAAGTCAAGGGGGAAAGTTTATTGTAATTGTAAGGACAATTGAAGTGGGCCAAGTTCCAAAAGAATTTAGCAAAGAACCTGGAGGAAGAAGTTACATTTATCCAGTTCTTCATGTCATTGATATGCTAATTTTATGGCTAAGAGGTAGAACTGAGGAATTGTTTCAGAAATTTTGTTATCACTGACCAGCAGATCTAGGACTATCCTAAAGCCAGAAGACTTTAATGGACAGATTGTTATAATAATAGCATTCTAAGGTCAGTGAGTCTCAGGATCACTATTATATCTTCCCTAAAGTTTAAGGAAAGAAATATTATATTCCTAAGCCAGAAGACTTACAGTCATTGACAGACAGATTGGCCAGAATGGTAGCCTTCCAAAGTTGGGAGGGAGAACTTCAGGATCACAGATTCCAAAGCCAGAAGACTTTAGAATCACTGATAGACTGTTAGAACAGAAGCACTCCAAGATCAGAGGGACCTCCCTACAATTGAATCCACTAGAAGCTATATACTCCTTTACTAGTACTCTCCAATTGTACACTCTTTGCTGCTCCTAAGTAACAGAACTGGGAGTCAAATCAAAGTCATTTAATTTCAAATTCATCATTTTTCCCCACTGTTCCATGATGCCTTCTTAGAAACTTGGCTTAGAATGTTAAGTTTGAGGTACTACTGAGGAATGTTAGTGATAAAATTTAATTATTGCATAGTGAAAGAGACAATTCACCTCCTAATCAAGTATAAAGGTTATCTATATGGGTAATGATGATAACAACAACTAACATTCATAAAATGAAATTCAAAATTTACATTTTTTAACATGTTACTTTAACCATTCAAGAGCACCTTATTGACCCAGCTTAATTTTTATTTTAGTATTTTAGCCAATCTCTATCCTTTTGGATTCCATAGAATTGTCATATAACTAGTCACAAGCATAAGTGGAAGAAATATGGAAGGCTGGAGTTAATGAAGAATGATAGACCAAGTAATTTTTAAGCCTTTTGCCTGAATCATTGCTCCATGGTTTCCTAATTTGAGTTGAAAAAAGAAAATACAACTCCTAACTCTTCTTTGTACTTAAACCATTATTCTGCCTTCTCAGTTCTGAGTCATTGCTAGTTTCCTGAGACCTCTTTCCAAGAAAGTGGGTGGTTGTTTTGGTCTTAAATTCAGAGATTCCTCCTCCCATTTCTTGCCAATTTAATATCAGATTCAGATTAATTAGGAATTTTTCTGCTTCTGTGTAGAACCCTTGGGGTCAGCAGACTGATGCTATTTTGCTATTAACAATCAATTATTAAATTAGGATTAAAGCTTTTTCTCCTTTACTTCCTCATTTAGGGATCAGTCCCTATAGGCCAGTTAATTAGACTCTGAAAGACAGACTCATCAATCAGACTACTCCTACCCCTCAGGAAATATGCTCTTCAATTTTAGGCCAGACTCCACTCAATGGGAATAAAGGGGAGTGTAAACAGTATCAATCCTGAGTGAGTTCTTGTACCAAGGAGAACAACCTTGCCCTGGCAAACCTCCATTAGCGTTTAGGTTGTCTTAGCTCACAGAGGAGAAAACCAGCTAGAGCGATCTAGGTGTAAATGCATTCCCTGTACAAATTGCTGGAGGAAAAAGTCACTCTCAGCAGGAGGAGCTAAACATTCCTATCCCATCTCCTCATTAAATATTCAAAATCAGGATTGATTTCTCCTGACAAGGGAGTGCCCTTTCAAAAGAAAATACTTAAGATATTCAGTGTCTCCATTAGGAACCACTGGATACCAAAAACAAACCAAAAAAACCCACTTCATTATTAATTTATTGATTATTAGTGAGGCAAACTAATAAACATTATTAATTGCCCAGGTTTTTATTCATCACATTAGGATCATAGGCTCATGGGATTCAGAGTGAGCTCAAGAGACATTACTGAACAGATGATAAAATAATCATGTTGCAATGAGGTGATTCAGGCCAATCCAATAAACTTGTGATGGAGAGAGCCATCTGCATCCAGAAAGAGGACTATGGAGATTGAATGTGGATTACAGCATAGTATTTTTGATTATTATAGCTTCTAGGGGAGACAACAATGATTTTGTGGTTCCCCTGATTTTATGGGAGCTTCTGTTCTAACAATAAGTCAGTAATCCTCAACAATCATCTGTCTAATTCTGAATAGACAACTCCCCAATTCATTGCTGACTGATAATTTGGTCAGTGAGAACCACATTGCAGAAACCACTACCTGGCCTTTACCCTGGACTATAGAATTAGCATGACAGTGATCCAAAGCTGAGCAAATGTCTCTCTTTGCTTCTTTTTCTTTGCTAATTTTTTTTTTTGGAACTTAGCCTGCTTGTAATGGCATTACAATTACAATAAAACTTTGTCCCTTAACTAGGAAATGGGTTCAAGCCTGCAAATTCTGAGACACCTTGTGACATCTGTCTGTGACCTCAAACTTTTGGATTCCCTTTCACAAGCTCATCATTTGCACCGTTTTGTTGTTGTTTGCTTGCTTTTTTTTATCTTATTTTTCCTGTGAAGCATGATATATGTGCAAATATATATAGAAAAATATTGCTGCAAATTCTTTGCTAATGTTTTATATAGCATCATTGCATCCCTACTTTTTAATGATATTCTCAATTTTTTCTTTATATTTCTTTTGTTTTAATTAATTAAATAAATAAATAAATAAAGCTGCCCTTCCCTCCACCCTTAAAAAATATCATGTTGCTTCTGGAGAGTTAGTCAGGAAGAGAATAGGTCTTAGCTTTCGGGTGTAGAATTATCATATTCTTTTCTTTGTTTTCCGACAGAGAAGGAAGGAGATGAGGATCCATAAACAGAGGGGGAAAAACCAGTTCTTTCCTTGCAGAAGAAAATTAGAAATGTAAAAAACTAGTTGTAGTGGAGTAGAGAGAGTGCAGGACTAGGGGGCAAAGAAATATGAATTTGAATCCCCTCCCAGATACTTACCATCTATTTAACTTGGGCAGATCATTTTTACTCCTCTGATATTTAGTTTTTTCTTCTGGGAAGTGAGAGAGTTGGACTCAGTGACCTCTAAAGTTCTTTCATGCTGTAGTGGGTGAAAGATGAAATGACTGAGGAAATAAGTTTGACCTCTTAAGTTTTTCAATTTATTAAGCAATGCATGCCAATGGCCTAACAAATTGAGACCAGACTTCCTCAGTTTAGACCTGGACCCCAAATACAAAGGAGACAAACTTTTACACATTAAAACAATTAACCAAATAAGACAAATTAATTAAAAGGAAACTTTTATAACATTAATTAATCTGATTTTTAATTGTATGGAACTTTAGGGACTTTCCAAGTTGGGAGAAAAGTCAACAGGTGCAACTCCTAGAATAAAGAAAAAGTTATTCCAGCAAATATCTGTAAACAATCAAAAGAACATAGAAACAAATTTATCAGTACAAGATCAATTTTCAGAAAATACATATGAGAGAGAAAATTCCTTGCATCAGTCTTTAGGTCTGACTGAGTTTCTGGTCAGCATAACTTAGGTCCTTAGTTAAGGATCTTGCAAGCAGCAAGGAGAGATAGACCAGTTTTCTAGTCACACAGTTCTATATTCAAACAATGCAATAAGATTTTCTCCCAATAGTCACAGCTAAATAAAGTTTTCTCACAAGAGAAAAATTGGGCTGAGCCTATAATTAAATAGAAACTAAGCTAGCTCCAGAATTGAGTCAAAAGGACTCAAAGGAGAAAAAGATAAAATCAGTATGACTTATTAAATTCCTACAGTTAACCATTTGTTCTTCTAATTCCCTCAGTTTTCTCAATTTCAATTTTCTCCATTTTCTTACAGTTCTAAATCTATGATGCAATGAATTTCAGTAACTCTATAGTTTTCCAAATGTCCATGGAACAGATCCAAAGCCAGAAGGAACCTTCAAGGTAACAGCATTTCATTTTTCTCATTTTACATTTGAAGAAACTGAGGCCCAATGGGGAAATGACTTGCCTAAAGTCATAGAGAAAGGATTTTAACTCATAATTTCAAAGCAGTGATTTTTCTCAGTGTTTCATGTGGCTCTCGTCCAATTTCTTTTCAGCACCATCCTCCCCTAACTAGTCTAAAGTAAGAAGGCCTAGGATTGAAAGGGTCCTAAAAGATCATCTAGATGGAAAAGAAAAATAAAAACAAATCCACTGATGGTGAATTGGAAACATTTTGAAGAACTGACTTCTATTTTTGACTCTGCCATTGACTCATATCTTCAGTCTTCTAAAATCTAAGCACAAGTTTCATTATTTGCAAAATAGAGAAGTTATATTTTGTATTTGTTAAAAGTTGTGTTTTCATCAGTGCTCAAACTCCCTCCACTGCTACAGGCAGTTGTTATATTTTAGTGTTAAATTACCTAGACCATTATACACAAGTAAATTACCGATATTGTCAAGTGTTGAACCCAGGTCTTTCTGATGCTCCATTCAATAATTTATATTCTAAAGACTATCCTAGCTCTTATAATCTGTAATTTGCATGATTAGTGAAGGAAATCTCTCTGAACAGATTTTGATAAAGTGATCTTCTAAAGAAAGATCAATATGAATCATTGAAGCTGCTGAAAATAAATTTTACTATACATATTGAGAATTACAATCCCTAAACTCAGAGAGCTTATGGATGAGCAACGTCAAAAGTGGAAAATACTCACTTTTTCTCACCTTTTTGCATTCCCCACTTAGCTTTCTCCCTCAGATACTCACAACTTTATGTTACCACTGCATCATCCAGTCCCAGCATATAATTTATAAACATATTCCTATGTTCTAAAATTATTCCTGGCATGAAATTTGAACTCAAGGACACTGAGGCCTTGCTTGATCAACCAAGTTACACCAAAGTCAACAGTTCAAAATGATTTTGTGGGTTGCCTTTTCTCTCTTACTTTTTCTAATGATGACTTTTTTTTAAAATGTGGAAAGTCAGTGACTTTCTATTACTTTTTGTGAGTAGTTCATGTCCATAAATAGCATGTAATTTGAGAAGTTTGACTTCTCCATTATTAATTGACTCCAATTTACTTTTTATTTCCCAATTCAGTATTATATCACATCCTGGGATTAATGATGTCTAGGCATTTATTAATAATTATCATTTGATAGAACCTCATTTATGTGAGACTCAGGACTTTAAAGGTGTATATATAAGAAAACTTAGAATAATTCAATTCAATTTAACAAACATAGAACTTAATTTCACAATATGAAGTGGAGAGCTTAGGGAGAGAGGAGCATAGTCAGGCCCCAAAGTTTCATCAAATCTGTGCACTCTTTTCTCTAAATTCTGAAATGGGTGGTGGAATAGAATCAGATCTATTTACCACACTTCAGAGCAAAAGAGGCAATATCCTTTAAGAATGATTCTCTTAAGGAGGAGAGAAACCCTATATTATACTCACCAGTTTAGATGCTTTCTGCTAAATACTGATTACACAAAATATCATAATTAGTAAATTTTAAGTAAACCCACTTACATAAGCAAAACAGCAAAGAAAAATCAGAGAAGTTATTCATATTAGAACATGCCAAATAATACACAAATGAATAAGCTCTTCAGCTGAGAATGAGATAAGAACTCTGCTCAAAATAAGACCGAGAACCTGATTTCACCCATAGGGAAGTCCTTTCTCTGAAGTCTAGAATAGTAAGTTGGAAATCAGGGACATAGTAAGTACCTTTCCCTACATCACCACAGCTTCCAAAGATTTTCTTTTTTCCCTCTCTGAGGTGTCTTCCGCTTTTGTGTTTCTCTCACCAAGAACTCCAGAAACAATGCACAATCAGTCTCTTTCTCAAGAACACAGGTTGAGCTCTGCATTCCCTTCCCCAGTCAGGTGCCTTGTCTTCTTCCAACTCCACTTATTGAGGCACTGTTACATATGCATAAAATAAAAGATGGTATGGCATAAAAAGTTTTGAAGTCAAGAAGACTTGGGTTCAAGTTCTTCCTGAGGCATGTGTGGACCCAGTATGGACACACATTTGCTATGGATAAATCATTTAGCTTGGTTTTTGAATCAGAGAATTTGGCTTCAATTCATGCCTTTAGCACTTACTAATTGTGTGATCTTGTCCAATCACCTCCTCTCCCTTGATCTCAGTGTTTTCATGTATAAAATGAAAGAAGCAACTAGAAGATTTTTGAGATCCTTTTCATCACTAGGTCTTTGATCCTAAGTTGCAGATACATTGTGAATCTGAATTTGGGGGATATTTTCATATTAGAATTTCCCAACAAAATTATGGTTCAGCCCCAGTCTCTCCTGCCACACCCCAAAGGTCAAGGCACTGTGTTAGGTGCTAAAGATGCAAAGCGAAAACAGTGTAAACTTCAAATTTGCCAGCCTCAAGGGGGTTATATTCCAATGGAGTTATTATTTTAGTAACAGGGTCACAGGAGAATAATTAAACAATAGACAGCCACGAAAGTTTTTTTGTGATCAGAATATTTTCTATGTTTTAGCTGCTTTCTGATCATCCTACTGAACCTTGAAAAGCAGTGTTTTTTTTTTCAGTCCTATCATCACAGCAGCTCTCACTATTTCACTATGACTATATGTGTTTTCAACAGATGTTTATTATAACAAGGGGATGTTTTCTTTTTTAAAAGTTTTTATTGCTGTTTTTTCTTTCTTACATGATCATAATTGTCTCATGTATCCCACCCTTGGCTCGAGAGAGCCACTTCATAATACAAATGTTTTTAAATGGTATTTTATTTTTTCAAATACATGCATGCAAAAATAATGTTCAATATTTTCCTTTGAAAAACCTTGTTTTCCACATTTTTCTCCCTCTCTCTTCCTGTTCCTCCCTTCCCAAGACAGCAAGCAATCCTATATAGGTTAAATGTGCAGTTCTTCTAAATGTATTTCCATATTCGTCATGCTGCACAAGAAAAATCAGTTCAAAAGGTAAAAAAGAGTGAGAAAAGAAAAAAAAAACAAGCAAGCAAACAACCAAAAGTGAAAATACTATACTTTGATCCACATTCAGTCTCTGTTTTTCTCTCTTTGAATGTGGATGGCTCTTTCCATCACAAGTCTATTGGAATTGCCTTGAATCATCTCATTGTTGAAAAGAGCCAACTCTATCATAGTTGATAATAATTTGCTGTTACTGTGAACAATGTTCTCTTGGTTCTGCTCATTTTGCTCAGCATCGCACACACACTCTATGTTCAGAAGCAATGGGGGTTTGCCTGATGGCAGGAAGTCTTACTTTTATGTCAGACAATTTTTCTCAGAATTCAAGGGAAAGAAGAGTTTTTTTTAATGCCAAGGGAAATACTTTCTAATTTAAAGTTGCCATCAGACCTTAGGAATGGTTCTCTCTTAGAGAAAAGGTTGAAGGGAGCCTGACGAGAAATCACATTGCTTCTGGGCAACACTAGAAATGGCAGCTGGGAAATTGAATGACCTCACCAAAAACAGCATGGCAAATGTCATGAGCCTTTGATTGTTTTTCCACATTGGCCTATAGGTCATAAGTAACTCAATATGTAATTCTCATGACCTTCTAGGTCATCTTTGCCTCTTTCCTCATTTCTCTTTCTTGGCTCTTCCTATTCTCAGCTATTTGTTTCTGTAGGATATTTGGAACTATTATAGTAGATTTTTAAAAATATAACCCTATAACTGATCTTAGATTCACAAATTTAAGATCACAAATTCCTGAGAATTAAATGGTAGAGCAGGTAATCAAATATTAATATCACAAATTAGGAAATGATGTCTCAAAAGGTCAGATGATTTGTTCGGGAATATATGAGGAATAAGTATCAGAACCTAAGATTTGTGATTTTAAGGTTAATTCTCTTTTGACATGGGATTTGGAGTTGATAGAAATCTTGTGATTATCAGGTCACACAATTACATTATTTCAGTGTTGGAGGGACCTCAACCAAGAGAACCCCCAACAAATTAAATCTGGCAAGTGACCATCTAGCCTTTGCTTGAAGACCTCTGGGAAGGTAGGAAATCCCCATGCCTACACATCCCTTCAATTCTTGAATGACAGAAAATTTTTCCTAGCATCAAGCCAAATATGCCTCTTTGCAATCTATACATTGTTGTAAGTTCTGTTCTCTTAGGACAGACAAAACTATTTTCATTCCTCTTTCACAAGAAACTATTTCTATTCTTAAAGGCAGATAGCATCTACCCTTAAGTTTTTAATTCTCTGGACTAAACATTCACACAGTTTTATATTTCTATTTGTTTCTAAGCAATTCTCACTTGACAGGGACTAAAGGCCCTGCACCATTCTGATTGCCATTTTCTTGGCAGGCTTTAGCTTATCAAAATTCAATCCTTTCATTTTCTAAGGGGGAAAATAAGAAAACTGACTTTCCCAAGGACATGCAAGTCATAAGTAGCAAAGCTGAGGTGGATCTTCCAGTCTAGTGTTCTTTCTATTATATCAGGTTCTAATATGGCTTCCTTCCTAGATAGTACTCTCAATTCTAGAACAATGAAAATAAGCCTCACTGAGAGGCCCAAAACTGCTTCACTTGTAAAAACTGGTCACAAAACACCAGAAAAATGAATTATTTGCTATGAAAACAAACAAATGAACAAACAAAAATCCAAGATAAATAGTTACCACCACGCATTGCTCAAAATGCACATTATGCCCCTTACCCTCTATTAATAGAGGCCAGATCAGAAATCAATCAACACAGCAAAACACAAATGTTTATGCCTTACTGAATTTACATTTTATTGGGGGAAACGAAACACACATAGAAATTATACACAAAGTAATTTCTGAGACTAAGGAAGACCTGTTAGGAAGAGGAATTAGTTAAAAATACTGTTCTTAGTGTTTTACAAATATTATCTCATTTGACCATTATAGCAGCTCTGAAAAATAGGTGCAATTATATCTTCCACCTAACATTTGAGAAAACTGAGGAAGAGAGAGTGTTAAGTGCCATGCTCAGAGTCACACAACTAGTACATACCTGAGGCTGGATTTGAATTCAGATTTCCCTGACTCCAGGACCAGTGTTCTATTCACTGGGCCAAATAGATGCCTCTAAGTGTATGACATAGGGGAATGATAACCAGGAAAGGGAGCTTCGAGCTAGGCATTTTAGAACATATGTTTTACTGCCCTATACTAGTATGAGCAATCCCTAGAAAGCCTGCCTAGGGCATCTAGGCTAGAGCCGGCCTTACTCATGCCCACATGGAGCACTTTAAGTGCTTGAGCAGGGCTTCACAAGAGAGGAAGCTGGAAAAGCCCTAACTGATCTAGGCAACAACATATGCCTCACCCAGTCTTTCAAACAACTGTCCCTTCCCCTACCAGAAAAAAAAAAAAAAAAACCTAGCCAAAAAACCCACACCTTAGCTCTCCAGAGGCTTCCACATCAGAGTGAATTTCCCTCAATATGTTCCCTAAAATCACTGAAGCAAATTATGCAAATAAAGCAGAATCTACCTCTCCAACCAATAAGCATCAGTCAAGGAAAGAAGTGTAAAATGATGCCTTGACAATTGCCCCGAAATAAGTTTAAATAAGTCATTTTTAAGAATAGGATTGAGGTCATAGGATCCTATGCCCTGTGCTGGCAGGGATTTTTAAACGTAATTGACTCCAACCCTTTCTTTTTAAAAGAAAAAGAAGCACGTCTAGAGAAGGTAAGTGATTTGTCCAAGATCACACAGAAAGAGTGGTGCAATTGTACAAATATCAGTAATACTGATGGCATCAGTAGGCGTAGTGGTAGCAACAATGTTGGTAGTAATAATAATAGCAGCAGTGAGTAGAGATAATAATGATGGTGGTAATGCTAGTAATTATATATGCATATAATTATATATTTTATGTGTATATACATGCATATATGTATATATGTATATGTATATATATATATTTCTTGTTCAATTATTTCAGTGATATCTACTTCATTATTCAATTTGAGAGTTTCTTGAGAAAGATACTGAATTGGTTCTACATTTCTTTCTCTAGATTATTTCACAGATGAGGAAACTGAGACAAACAGGGCTAAGTGACTTGCCCAGGATTATATAGCTAGCAAGTGTCTTGAGATCTTCAGATTTGAACTCAGGAAATAAGCAGAACCAAGAAAACATTATCTACAATAAGAGAAATATTGTTTTAAGAATAACTATGAGTGAATGAGCTATTTTCTCTATTATAAAATCCCAAATTAAGCATCAAGAACATATAAAGAAAGATTTTATTTGCATCTGAAGAAAGATAAATAGAAGTGCTATACAGTATGTGTGTATAAGAAATATATATATAATATGTATATACATACATATATACATATACCTATTTATGTCTAATAGTCATTTCTAGGGCAGGGGGGAAGGAAGAAAAAAGAAGGAAAAGAAATTTACACGTTACTTTGTTGTACATTTGAAAGGAAGAATAGTTGTGCATAGCAGATTTGTAGTTTTATGTACAATCATCTTTTTTTTGTATGCTGTTATGGAAATTCTTGCTTAATTCCACAAATTAAAATTTTTAAAAAGGTTAAAAAAGGAAGGAAAGAAAACTCAACAATGGCCACTGGATCAGAAAAAGAACTGTTTATGTCCCAGTCCTAAAGAAAGGCACTGCCAAGAAACATTCCGATTACCAAACAGTTGCATTCATTTCACACACCAGCAAGATTATGCCTAGGATGCTACAAATTAAGCTTCAGCAATATATGAACTGAAGATTTTCAGAAGTTCAAGCTGGTTTTCAAAGAGTTTGAGGAAATAGAGACCAAAGTGTCAGCATTTGCTTGATTATGGAGAAAGTAAGGGAGGTCCAGAAAAGCATCTACTTCTGCTTCATTGATTAATTTAAAGCCTTTTTTGTGGATCACAACAAAATGTTGCAAGAAGAAACCTGTATGTAGGACAAGAAGCAACAGTTAAAACTGAATATGAAACAAATGACTGATTTAAGAATGGAAAAAGAGTATGATAAGGCTCTATATTGTCAACCTATTTATTTTACTCATTTGCAATAACAATAACAACTACGTTCAGATTGAAGTAAAAGTCTTTACTGCTAACCTATTCTCTTTTCTCACTCCCTGACAGGTGTGCCCCAGGAAAAGTATTGGGATTCAACATGAATATGCTGATAAGGGTGGCTCTAGGGATAGAGCATTAGATGTGTAGTCAGGAAGACTTTTGAATCCAGCTTCAAATACTTGCAAGCTGAGTGATCCTGGGTAATTAATTTAAACTCTATTTGCTTTATTCTCCTGGAGAAAAAGTGGCAAACCACTTCAGTGTATTTGCTAAGAAAAGTCCATGGACAGTATTGCCATACTATGGTCCAAAAAGTCACATATAGTCACAAAAAGTCAGATATAACTGAATGAACAACAAATGCAGAGTACATCATGAGAAATGCCAGACTGGATAAGTCAAAAGGTTGCTAGGGAAATATCAACAATCTCAGATATACAGATGATACCACTATGATGGGCAAAAGTGAAGAAGAATTAAGAAGTTTCTTGATGAAAGTCAAAGAAGAGAATAAAAACTGGTTTGAAACTTAACATATAAAAACCCTCAATCTCATCTAAAATCTTGGCAATTGGTCCCATTACTTCTTATCAAATAAAAGGAGAAGAAATGAAAGTTGTGCCAGATTTTATATTCTTGGCCTCAAAAGTCACTGCACATAGAATCTTTAGCCATGAAATTAAAAAATGCTTGCTCCTTGGAAGGAAAGCTATGGCAAATCTGGACAGCATACTAAAAAACAGAGACATCACTTTGCCAATAAAGGCCTGCATTGTCAAAACTATGTTTTTTTTCCAGTTAGAACGTATGACTAAAAGAGATAGACTATAAGAAAAGCTAAATACTGTAAAGAACACTTTCAAATTTCTGGAAAAGACTTTTGAGAGTCCTTTGGACATCAAGGGAGTTGAATCAGTGAATACTTTAAAAAAAAGTACTTCAGACTGTTCACTAGAAGATCAAATAGTGAAGCTGAAACTTAAATATTTTGGCCACATAATTGACTAATTGAAAAAGACCCTGATGTTGGGAGCAATTGAAGGCAAAAGAAAAAGTTGATTGTAAAGGATGAGATGGATAGACAGTATCCTAGCAACAATAAACATAAATTTGGACATACTTTGAGAATGGAGGGTAGAAAGGTCTGGTGTGCTATGATCCATGGTTTCACAAAGAATATAATATGACTGATCAACAAAAAACAAAGTAGTGGAAATAGGAGCAGTAGCTCCTAATATTTATATTTCCTTACAATATAAACTTACCTTTATATGGTGATTGAAAGTTTGCTAAGTACTTTCCACACTTTAACTCATCTGATTCTTATCACAAGTTTGTGAGGTTGATCCTCACATTATTGTTTTAGATTAATTCACCGATAAAAAAAAACCTGAGAGATTAAATGACTTCTGAATTGTTACACTGTGAGGACTTTAATTGGACTCTCTCATTCCAAATCCAGGACTCATCTACAAATCACAAGCCTATACCAAAGTACATCTCAGAAGTTAAAGGGACAATTTTTATAGAAGAGTTTCAAAGGAAATTTTTGAAGCTCTGGGAATACAATGTTTATACATTTTCCACCACAGATCTTTCTCAGGGTTTTAACTATCTAAAATAATGACATTTTACCAGCTTTGAAAAAGAAATAAATTCTCAGGCCTTCGATAACACCTTTTTTTTGCGGGGGAGGGAACTGAGATGAGCAGGTTGAGATTCCTCTGAGATCTGCCATAAATGCTTATGAGGGATAAATTTCATGGCCCATCAAAGAAGGCTTTTAAAGGAAGTGATGCATATTGACTCTGGGTATACCCAGTTGTTTTATTGTCTCTATTATTGTCATGTATGCTATCATTCTCTAGTCACCTCAGCTTGAAACCTAGGTGTCTTTTATAAATTCCTCATTCTCACCTCTTCATTTCTTACCTGACTACACTCTTTTGGAACTTTTTTGACCATAGCCCTGGAAGGTTATTATTTAGAAAACCTAATCATCCTACAAATTGTCATCATTCTTGTAATTCTACTACATTACTACTCTGTCTCTCTAATGGGAGGGGAGGAATCATGAACTTTAAAACCTACAGTTAAGGAGGGAGCTCAGCTCAGAAAATCTTATTCCTTACTTGACTGCTCTACTTTGAGACTTCTCATACTTAGCCAACACTTCCACTTCCCCCCAATCAGATACAGATGTTGCCTCCTATCCCTTTTCTATTTCTTTTGTGTGTTATCTTTCTCCTTTAGGTTATAAGATCCTTGGGGGTTGGGGTAGGCCCTTAATAAATGCTAATTGAAGACTGAATGACTTTCCCCTTTCAACCAATCAGTTGTCAAGTTCTGTCTTTTCTACCACAGTAACACCTAGGTTTCAAGCTGGGGTGACTAGAAAATGATGACAATAATAGAGAACTTAGAAAACAACTGGGTATCCCCAAAATTAATATATATCACTTTCTTTAAAAGCCTTCTCTGATGCATCATTTCATCCAGGGTCATCTCCAGTCCTGATCTACATCTT
Organism: Myrmecobius fasciatus; assembly: GCA_023553655.1. NCBI lineage: Eukaryota > Metazoa > Chordata > Mammalia > Dasyuromorphia > Myrmecobiidae > Myrmecobius > Myrmecobius fasciatus. Next base: position 14,254 of record JAJPUD010015631.1, on the reverse strand, counting down.
GCCACTGGACCCAGATGGCTCTGGAGGGGAAAGTAAGGCAGGTGACCTTGCACAGCTCTCCCTCACTTAAATCCAATTTATTTGCATGTCATGGAATTACCTCCCTAATGTCACAGTCCTCTTCAAGAAAAAAGGACTCACAACAACCTCTGTGATAGGCCATGAAATCCATCCCTCATAAGCATTTATGTTAGATCTCAGAGGAATTTCAGTTTCCTTTTCCTCTTGGACACTGATGGCACCCTGGCCCATGTACTCATCTCCTCACACATGACTATTGTGATAGCCCACTGGTCACTTTCCCTGATTCATCTTTTTCTCTAGTCCAACTTCCATTCAGCTGTCAAATTGATCTTAAAATGCAACTCTGATCGCATTGGCACCTACCCCTGCCATCTTTTAGTAAATTACAATGATTTCCTATCACTTGTACAATAAAAATTTTAAAAAATTCTCTGTTTGGCTTTAAAAGTCCTTTGTAACCTGAATCCCTCCCACCTTTCCCTTCTTACCTCTTCCTTAAACCACATACTTCAAAAACAGCTTATTTACTGGCTTCCTTCCTGTTCCTCAAACAGGATACTCTATCTCCTAACTTTGGGATTTTCAGTGTCTGTCTCCCATGTTTGGAACTTTCTTTCTCCTTATCAGTACCTCCAACCTCCTCGGTTTCTTCAATTCTCTACTAAAGTGCAACCTTCTCCAAGAAGACTGACCTACCCAGTTTTCATTAATCTTAATGTCTTCCATCCAAGATTATCAATTTCTCCTATATATATATATATACATATATATATATATTGTTTATTCATAGTTGTTTGCATGTTGTCTCTACTATTAGACTATGAACTTCTTCAAAGTGGGGAATCTTCTTTTGGGTTTTGCTTTTAATTTTGCCCCAAGTGATGCATACTAGCTACCTTAAAATGTTATTCAACTGACTGGTTATTCAGTGATCATGAGAACTGTAATAATAGAAGGTCAGTCTTAGAGATCATCTCAATCTCTTCATCTGACAAATGAGACCAGAAGGAAGAAATGATTTACTTGCTCACATAACTGGTATGTGTCAAGGACAGAACCTGAACCCAGATTTTCCTGGCACAAAGGCTAATTCTCTATCTATCATGAAATAATTTTACTCCTTTTATGATTTTTTTTGGGAGGTGGGAGAGTGGGCAGTGAAGCAGGGTCTATCATTCTTTAAATCATGTCCTTATAGACTTTTTCTACCTTAGGAAAATAAAAAGCAAAAGTGTGAAATCCCTCTCATATTAATTAAGACAAGATTTCTGAGCTCTGATTCATTTTGAATTACATTAAAAAAAAAACACCTTACACTGGTCTTGTTAGTTTTTCTCTCCTCCTCCAGTGACTATCCAAGATCCTGTTTCTCAGGATTTTTCTCTTTATGCCAACAAAAAATATGTTCCAAATCCTGTGAGATTTTGCTTTCTGTAAACCATAACAGAAAGGAATAACAGTAAGAGATGTAATTTTATGTACAGGATCACAGATTTCTAGCTGGAAGGGATCTTAGAAGTCACCTAGTTTTTGCTAAAATAGATAATATTTAATAAGTTTGGAAAGGTCAGTCAATAGAATAAATTAAATTTCGACTCTGTGCCAAATGCTGTGATAGGTATTAAGTAAATGCAAAATATAACAGTACCTGATTGTAAGGAACTATTATTCAAGGAGCTATTATGTGGCTTGTTTGATTGGGACAAGCTTTACATTCTAAAAAATGTCATTTTTAAAAATTTTATTTTATGCCATAGGTAGCAAAGAGCTGCAAAAACTTTTTAAGTATAAAATAATGGGGTCAAATCTGTGACTTAGAAGCATCAATTTGATAGTTGTGAGTCACCTCTTAGCTCTGGGCCTTAGTTAATGTGTTAAAGGGTTTGTCTAGATGACTTCTAAGATCTATTCTAGCTCTAACATCCTATGATTTTCAGCATTATTATATTATCTCATTTACACAAGTAGGAAAATACATTAGAAAAGTCATAGGCTATTTAATCCAACTCTCTTACTTCACTGAAAGGAAGTGGTTTAACCAAAGCCAGATAGGAAAACCAAGATTTCTTACTTCAAGGGTGCTACTCTTTCTACTATATCACACTGCTTTCCTTAAGCAGCTAGGCTCTACAATCTTAATCTTTTGCAACTTTTATACTGAAAAGACTGAACTGATATGCTATAATATTCCATAGCATTCCTATTGTGTATACATTGTCTTTTTCCCATCTTCATTTAAATATAGATAAACAGATAAACACACACACACATATATATACATACATGAATGTATTTGTACAAGTATATATGTATATAAATATACATATATGTATACATACACATATATGTATTTAACTTTTTCCACCATAGTATTGGCAGCTAGTTAGCAGAGTACATATTTGACTTATAGAGTTTTCAGTTATAAATAATGGGTGTCACATATATGTCATGTATATAGGTGTCATCAATAGGACTTGACTCCCTTATTAATAGTTGGCTGGCAAACAGTAATAAGTAACTTATCTCTATCCTCCCACTCTTGGTTTTTACTTGAGGTCTATTAGTTTCAGTTACTAATATCCCAGGTTTTATATATAATATATATACATACATATATATGCATATATATATGTTAATTTCAGTGCTAACAAAAGTGTTCAATCTCTTTGTGATGATAGCAGTGACTGACATTGTTTCAAAGCAGATTTTTAAAAAGGCTTGGTCTTGACATTTATTCTGCATGTGGGTGTTGTTTATTGCTGAGCAATTAGAACATATATTAACATAATATCACTCCTCAACTTGAAAAATCTTTGAGAGTTCTCTGTGAACAGATTCCCAAGAGTTCTCTCCTGTTCCTTTCCTTTGTCTTTTCTGATTTTCCACCTCCACACCCATCCACCCACCTGCCTTTAAATATGCTATTTCAAATTTAGAGTTGGAGAAACTTTGTTTAATCTAAGTCATAAAAAAGGAGATATTCTTCCAGGGCAGAAGCAGGACATAGCACCTGTATTCTAAAACAAAACAAAACCAAAAAAGAAAAAAAATTTGAAAACTTTTTTTCTCTCTCTTTTAATTTTTTGCAACAGAATGAGAATTGTGGGCTGCAAAGGACCACACCAATAATTGGAATGAATGAAAGTACTGTTTTTTCCATTTATTTTCCACTTCTGCCAAAGGCCTTAAGTTTTAAAAACCACCACCATCTTCAAATAACCCCTAAACCTTTTCAGGGGATTTTGATTCTTCTTTCATATTCATAGAACCATAAATTTTTAGTACGAGTTTAGAAAATTAAGAATTAGGTTGGTGAGAATTGTCAAAACACAAATTTCATCCTGTTGTGAGTTCCTATGCCCTTGCATTTAGGGTCAGAAGGGATGCCTCATGCTACTGCTTAGGAATATTGTATAGAGAATTCTTCATCAGACTGAATTAAATAATCTCAAAGATTCCTACCATGTCTGAGATATTGCAAGTTTCTAAATTAGTCTAAGTAGTCCAGATTGTCCTTGGGAAATTGTCTGCTGAGCTTTATAAAGCTTCTCAACTGAAACAAAGAATCATCCTTTTAAAACCATTATTTTTCCTGGAGATAATGTGTGACTATGAGTTATAAAAAATCAAAATCAAGATTAACCAAAGGTCAATGGAGTAGTGTGAGTATGAGGAGGTAGCATCATATTACCAATAAGGAATACATAGAAAAAGCAGTGGAAAGGACATCAACAAAGAATTGTATCAGGAAAATCACAAGAAAACCAATGGAGAACCAATGACTTTTTTTAAAAAATTTTATTTTATTTGCATAACATATGTGTGGGTAATTCTTCAACAATAATCCTTACATAGCTTTCCATTACAAATTTTCCCCCCAACTCCCCACTCCTCCCCTAGATGGCAGGATATCCACTACATGTTAATTATGTTAAAATATTGGCAAATCGAATATATGTATACATATTTCCAAACTTATTGTTGTGCAAGAAAAATCTTATCTACACAAACGATATATCAGATAAAGGAAACACAATGTAAGCAAACATCAATCAAGGAGTATGAGAATGTTATGTTGTGGTCCACATTTCACATCCCTCTCTCTGGGTGTATATGGCTTTCTTCAGTGAACAATTGGAGGTGGTTTGAAACATTTCATTGTTGAAGAGAGCCATGTCCATCAGAATTGATCGTCATATAGTACTGTTGTTGCCGTGTATAATGATCTCCTGGTTCTGCTCATTTCACTCAGCATCAGTTCATGTAAGTCTCTCCAGGCCTCTCTGAAATCATCTTGCTGGTCATTTCTTACAGAACAATAATATTCCATAATATTCATATACCATAATTTATTCAGCCATTCTCCAATTGAAGGGCATCTATTCAATTTCCAGTTTCTAGCCACTACAAAAAGGGCTGCCACAAACATTCTTGCACATGTGGGGCCTTTTCCTTCCTTTATGATTTCTTTGGGATATAAGCCCAATAGAAATGCTGCTGGGTCAAAGGGTATGCACAGTTTGATAACTTTTTGAGCATAGCTCCAAATTGGAGAACCAATGACTTTTATTAGTATCATCGAATCATCATGAGAATTAGAAGATGACCTATATATCTCCTCTGACAAACTTATATGAAGACATGGACAAAAGTTTCACAGACTGAGCAGGCATGTGTGGGTCATAATTTGAATTTATAATGTTATATCCTTTGTAGTACTGGAGACTTAAGTTGTTGCTGTCCTTCATTTTCCAAGAGGATCAAAATGACATCACTATGCTATAATTGAGTTACAGTGTGTCTGACTATGGCTGATCAGACCAAGAACTGGTCAGAATGCTCCACCACGGATCAGACACAAGTAGTTCAAATAAGCATGTGGGGTAACTTCTCTAATTTTGCGTGTTTCTTTTGGGCTAATTCAAGTAGGCTTTGCTCATAGAGCACAGCACCTTCTCTGAGAAGGGCACACCATGCTGGGTGGTCTGCTGTCAGTGTCTCCCACATCATACAATCAATTCTTAAGAACAAAAGTTCTTAAGAGACATCTTTGCAGTACTGGAGACAAGTTACACAGGAAGGAAATAGCAGAACCAGGATTCAAAATTAAAACTTTCTAAATATCTCATCAATATTACAAGACAGATTAGAAACTTAGGAATATATTCTTTTTACTTGTAATATGTTACAAACTATACTATGAATCATTGAGCAATATTGTGAAATTGGCAAAATGTATCTTGAACACTTAGTGTCTCCCAAACTTCTAGCAAAATCTACTCTCAGATTTTTGACATTTGAGAATTTGAAAGGACCTCAAAAATCATCTAGGCATAGAATTATAGAACTATACCTCTGACTTCAAAATTCAGTTATTTTTCAGCTATTACTAAGCTATGTGGATATATTGGGTTATTGAGTTTATTAATGTTTATTGAGGTCTCCACATATTCTATGATTCACATACACACACACACACACACACACACACACACATACACGCACACACACACATTTTTTACCTGGTCCCTTGGGCTCACTCCATAAAGATGACAACCAAATCAGTACATTTGGCCTTTGTATCTTTCCTAAGCTTCACTTCTCTAATTCCAGCTATCTGTTGGATGTCTCCAGTTTGAAGCCTTTAAATAGAAAGGAAAAGGAAGGGAATATGGATTTATTAAGTACATACTATGTGCTAGGCACTGTACAAAGATTTGATCCTCACAACAACCCTAGGGAATAGGTGCCAGAAAAATTCCCAGAATTTTCCATTTGAAAAAAACTGAGACAGACATAAATTAATTAACTTGTCTAAAGTCACACAGCTAGTTAGTGGCTGAAGCCATATTTGAATTTAGAACTTTTTAACCCTACTCACTGCATCACCTAGTAGTCTAGATGAGAAGGGATGAGGACTTGAGATATAGTTGTGAGCACATTTGTAGAAAGAAGAGGCAGTTACAAAACATGAGGAAGCAGAATGAACAGGATACTGCAAATGGTGGATTATGCAGGAGAAATGAAGGGGAACAGCCCAAAACAAGCCCAAGTTTCTAGGCTGGTTGACTAAGAGAATGGGAATATACTTCATTGAACTAGGAGATGGGATGGATTTGTTGGAGGAGGGGAGGAAGATGAGTTCAATTTAATATATTCAAAGTTTGAAATGCCTATAGTGCTAGAGGAGCTCAGTGATAGTAGCACAGGACCAGTACATAAGCTCTTTGTAAATGATTACTTCTCTCCTACTCCCCCTTCTCCCATATTATAACAATTGGATATTTGGATTTCTAGCTATTAGTCCCTTCCCCATAAAATGTATCCACCATCCAGATTTCAAAATGATGTTCTTAAAGCATAAATCTGTCTATGTCCCTGGCCAGCTCAAACATCTGTAGTGTACCTCTATTGTCTCAGAGATTAAAAAAAATAAATAACCAGGTTCAAGGCATCCACAATCTAGATTCAATGCATGTTTTCAACTAATTTCATATTATTTTCCTCATGCATATAGTTAATTTTCTCCAAGCAAGTCCTGAAACTCATGCTATGATATCTCCAAGTATTTGTGCAAGCTTTTCCTATTGTGTACAATATGCTCTCTCCTCAACTACAAACAAATAAATAAAAGGAAACCAAATAATTAGCATCAAAAATGGAATAATGAATATGCCACTAATGAAGATGAAATTAAAGCAATTGAAAGAAGTTTTTGTTACTCAATTATGGATCAATAAATCTAACAACTTAAGTGAAATGGCAGAATATTTGCCAAAAAAATAATTTTCTACATTAGCAGAAGAAAAAGTAAAATAGCCAAATAGAACTGTTTTTTTTAAAAAGGCAATTCAACAGGCCATAAATGAGCTTTCTAAGAGAAAAACACCAGAACCAGAGGGATTTGCAAGTGAATTCTATTAAACATTTGAAGATCAACTAATTCCAATATTAAATAAATAATTTGGAATAATAGGTAGAGAAGGGAGCTTATCAAATTGCCTTTATGAAACAAAAATGATACTGATGTCTAAATCAGTAAGAGTAAAAACCAAAAAAAAATTATAAGCCAATTTAATTAATGGATATAAATACAAAAACCCCAAACAAAATACTAACTAAAATATTACAATACTATATTACAAACATTATACCTTCTGATCATAAATGAAGGGTTGGTTTAACATAAAGAAAACTATTAACATGATTGGTTATACAAATAAAAGTTTTTAAAAGTAAATGATTATATCAATAGAGGAAGAGAAAGCTTTATATAAAATTCAATACCCACTTATTTTTATTAAAAATACTGGAAAGTGTTGGTATAATTGTGTTGTATTTAAATTGGTAAATAGCATTTTTCTAAAACCATCAATAAGCATTATTTATAATGAAGATAAGTTAGAAACTTTTCCAGTAAGATCAAGTGTGAAACAAGGATGCCAATTGTCACCAATATTATTCAATATTGTATTGGAAGTCCTAGTAATAGTGATAAGAGAAGAAAAATAAATAGAAGGAATAAGAATAGAGAATGAGGTAATAAAACCATCTTTTTTTGCAATTGATATGATAATATATTTGGAAAATCCCAAAGACTCAACTAAAAAGTTAATGGATATGATTAATAATTTTATCAAAGTAACTGGATATAAAAAATCCATATAAATCATCAGCATCCCTATATGTCACAAATAAAACTCTGCAGGAGAAGAGAATTAAGAAATATCCCACTTAAAATAATTTTAGGTGGTTGTTTTAAAAAATAAAATTAGATGTATTAATTGGATAATTATGAATTATGCATGAGTAGGCAGGACCAATATGATAAAAACAGTGATATTACCCAAACTGATTTATATGTTTAATGCCATACAAATTAAATTAATTTTTTTTACTGAATTGTAAGTTTAGAGACTTAAGATTCTAAGATAAGAATTTATTATTTGATTTTAAAAAGTTAAAAAAACTGGAAAGGAGTATGGTAGAAACTAAGCATTGACCAATCTCACTATTTACCAAAATAAGTCAAAATGGATACATGACCTTGATATAAAGAGAGATTTTTAGTAGAAAATTAGAACACACAATTTATGGATAGGTGAACAACTTATAAATAAAGTTGGATATGAAATGGATAATTGGGATTACATTAAATTAAAAATGTTTTGTTCAAATAAAGCAAAGATCAGAAGGAAAACAGAAAGGGGGGATTTTGTGGACAGTTCAGCAGATAAAGTTGTTATATCTAAAATATGTAAAAAAAAACTTTTTCAGATTATAAGAATATGAGTCATTTCCTAATTGATAAATGGAAAAAGGATATGAATAGGCAATTTTCCAGTGAACAAATCAAAACAATTACTAGTAATAAATGTTCTAAATCATTGATTAGAAAAATCCAAATTAAAACAAACTGGAGATGTCATTTTATATCTATCAGATTGGCCAAAGTGATAGAAAGGAAAAGTGACAAATGTTAGAGGAGATGTGGGACACTAATTCATTGTTGGTGGAAGTAAGAAGTGATTTAACCATTTTGGAAAGCAGCATCAAATTATGCCCAAAGAGTTATTAAACTTCCTCTTGCCTTTAACCCAAAAATACCACTACTTAGTCTACTTTCAAAGACAATTAGGAAAAAGCACAAAAAAGATATCCACATATTCTATAACATTTATGCTTTGCTCTTTGTGGTTGCAAAGAACTAGAAACTGTAGGCATGCCCATCAATTAACGAATGGATGAATAAGTTGTAGTATATGATTGTCATAGAATACTAATGTGCTGTAAGAAAGGATGAGCTCAATAATTGTAGAAAAAACATGGAAAGATGCATAAATTAATGAAGAGAGAAATGAACAAAACTGAGAGAACATTGTATATAATGACTGCAATATTTTAATAACTACTTTGAATGTCATTTTGACTATTATAAATACCCAAATTAAGTATAAAGAACATATAAAAGATGTTATCTTCATCCAGAGAAAGAATTGATAAAAATAAATAGGTATAGAATAATTTTGCATATATACATGTGTATATGGACTTGTGCATGTATACATACATGCAAGTATATGTATATTGCATATAAGAATATATGTAATATGCATATATATTTGGGCATACACACACCTAGTTGTGTATAATGATAAACATCTCTAGGCTGTGGGGAGGTAAAAAAAGAAATTTACATGATAATTTTGTTATATTTTTGAAAGAAATAGCACATTGTGCATATTACATGACAAACATCTTTTTTTTTTTTTTGCTAAAGCAATTGGGGTTAAGTGACTTGCCCAGGGTCACACAGCCAGGAAGTGTTAAGTGTCTGAGGTCAGATTTGAACTCAGGTCCTCAAGAATTTAGGGCTGGTGTTCTATCCACTGTGCCACCTAGCTGGCCCTCAAACATTTTTTTTTTATTGTACTATTTTATAGAAATAATTGCTTTCTTCCACAAATTAAAAATAAAATTTAATAATAATAATAAGATTCTGCTCATATAACATTTATTCCATGGAACCATTGCTCATGTCCTAGGCAGGGGCATGGGGTACTGGTGGTGATGAATATATTCTTTTCTCAGATTTGTCTACAGCGTTTTGCCTGATCATTTCCTTGTCTCCTTCACTCTCTAGCTTGTTTCATATTGATATGTATATTGCTTTTTGCTCATTTGTTTTATTTTGCTTGGTTATTCATCTGACTCTTAATTATCACTTTTGGGATTTTCTTGGCAAAGATACTGAAGGGGTTTGTCATTTCCTACTCATTTTACCTATGGGAAATCTGGGACAAATAGGGTTAAGGGACTTGTCCAGGGTCACATAGCTAGTTAATGTCTGAGGCCAGATTTGAATTCAGGAAGATGAGTCTTCCTTGACTCAACTTTCTATCCACATTGAAACTTATCTGAAAAAATGTTAAGGCTCCTTGAGGGCAAGGGATCTAATTTTTATCTCTGCATTTGAAAGATCAAATACTTAAAGTATGAAAAAATCTTAGATAAAATGTTTTCTAAGGTCTTCATTTTATACACATTTGAAGTCCAGAGATCTGAAAAAAAAATGTGGCCAATATCATACAGATAATGACAGAAGCAAGATTCCTTCCTTCCTTCCTTCTTTCCTTCCTTCCTTCTTTCCTTCCTTTCTTCTTTCCTTCCTTTCTTCTTTCCTTCCTTCCTTCCTTCCTTCCTTCCTTCCTTCCTTCCTTCCTT